>JAAEAF010013566.1:0-182709 GCA_011037195.1 Triatoma infestans | reverse complement strand
AAAAAGTAAAAAATTTAACTAGTAAAGTGGTACTTCCGGTTGAGGAATTTTGACAGATAACGTAGTGTCAGATCCCATGGTGACCTCTAAACGGAATATCATATTTCAACTTTCTACGATTTTTCGTTTTTGAGCTATGCTGTTCACATACATACATACACACACACACACACGGACACACGGACGCACACACACAGACCATTTGCTAAAAACCACTTTTTTGGACTCAGCGGACCTCAAAACGGATATTTCCGGTGAAAACTCGATATCGAAAATTTGACACGATTACAATACTTCCTCTTACTTAGGAAGACGCATCATTAAGGTTTTAGTTTAGGTTTAGATTACTTTCTTTTTTTATCTCAAGCGACGACAGTCCACAGTGAGAGCAAATTTTGATTTTTCTCTCTTTCATAACAAAAGATTTGACATTACACAGTTCCGGACTATGCTCCCAAAAAAATTCAAAAAAACACCTTTGTGTGTGTCTATCGGAAGTTAAGAATATGCGAGAAAGAAAATATTGGTCAGATGTCTGGAGCGACAACAAAGCATTTTTTTTTTTTGTTTCTTTCAACTTTCTCGAGTCCAAGACTTTCTCGATCCTGCCAAAATTTTCAACAGCCTCTTTAAATAACAAGTTAAAATTTTTATTTAATTATTTAAGGTATCAGTTAAATGTAAGAATGTTATTAATAAATATATTATAATTGAAATGCAATACATTTATCAATTTGTGTAACTTTTCTCATAATTAACATTTTGTCAAATAAAAATTTTCTGAGAATAAATAAATTTGTTTTTTTTCCTAAAAAAAAAAGTGTTTTTATCAACATTTAATTATCTTTTTAAAATAAAAACATGAACAAATGTTTTTTTTTTTATTATTTTTATCACTTATTTTTAAATAAAATATTTCTTCTTTTTTTTGAATAAAATTTCTCTTGTCAATTAAAATAAAAATTCATTAAATAAATACAATTAATATTTATTTTTTTATACAGCTTTCATCGTTCCTTCTTTTTTTTACATTTATTTCTAACGTTTTATTTTACATTAAGTTTTATAAATGATATTATATTTATATAAAATTTACCAAGTTGTCAAGTGAATAGCGTCCTCGCCTTTGATAGAAAGAAATCATAATTCAATTCTTGAGAGATGCTGTTTAGGGCAAAGATTTTTACTTTGGTTTGAATATAAAATTATTAAATGTTTAATATATTTATAAGGAAATAATGGCTATAATTTTAAATAAATTTCCTTTGCTAAAACAGTTCAATAATATGTATTTTTTAATCTATAGAGATTGAAAATAAAAACAGTGTTGCCACCATTCAATTAAACAAATTATATACGAGGGTCATCAATATGTAACGAGACAAATTGAGAAATATTAAAATTTGACTACTTTTCAACCTATTATTCTCCAGCAACATTTATACACTTGTCTAAAATTTGTGTATGCCTCTGGTAAAAAATTCATTGGATTGATCTTAAAGCCATTTTTCCACTTGATTTTTAACTTCTTCATTGGATTGAAACTGTTCACCACGTAGTGCCTCTTTAAGGGGTCCAAACAAATTGAAGTCCGATGGGGCGAGATCGGGTCTGTAGGAGGGATGTGGAAGGATCTTCCAGCTCCACTTTTTGAAGTGTTTCTTGAGTTAAGTTTGCCATGTGTAGGTGCGCGTTGTCATGAAGCAAAATCACGCCTTTAGTCAAGAGTCCACGATGTTCCGTTCGAATGGCAGGCCTCGCGTGCACTTCTTCAGCTATCAGTTCAACAGTAATACGCCTGTTGTCCTGAATTAACGCGTTAATGGGAGATTCGAGAGAGGAAGTTGGAACTTCATCCGGTCATCCACTTCGTTGCTCGTCACAGACATTTACTCGGCCACTTTTAGAGTGTTCTAATTTGTAAAAGTTCAAACGGTTCAAACAATTATTTCTGTACGCTTTCAACATTACTTCGTGGATTTCATAACCTTTCATACCCTCTGTAACTAAAAATCTAATCACTGAACGTTGTTCTTCCGAGGTGAAATGCTGTAGCGGACTCGCCATTGTTAACTAAATAATTTAAGGTTATGCTTACCAATTACTTTCAAACAGCTGATGAGAAATTAAGTACAAGGATGCCAACTTGACGCACTGAAACTGTTGTATTGATTAAACAAACCGTTCCTGAGCTACAGCGATTTGTCTCGTTACTTATTGAATGGCCCACGTATATATCCTACGCAAACCCAACTAAACTTTTGTTAACCGTTACAATTGCAGAAAGAATAAGTCGTTTACACCAGATTATTATTACACACGAAAAATAGTTTTGTTTAAACTATTTTATCTTGATTGGTAAACATTCTTTTCAATAGTAATAATAACATAGAAGTTACTCTATAAAAACAGAATCAAATAAATAATATTAACAATTAAACAAAAGTCTGTGACTAAGGAACTTTTATCCGCACCAACCTTTTAGAAATGGAAAAATCCATTTAAGTTAACTTGACACTTTTAGTGTGGGAAGGAGATTTTAGAAAGTCAAGGCAAAACTTTATTAGAGAGTAATGAAGGGTGGTTAAAGCAGAGAACCATACTGGTTACTAGCCCACTTACATTTCTCAAATAGTTCTACAAAACTTGTGATTTATTATCATTTAACTTCTTTAGCTGCCGCCGCCGCCTTCTCTTAGTCACACTTTTAGCACTGAACTATGGGGTTTACTTACATGACCCCACAGTGTCTAATTTTCTGTCCTAACATTTTTCATGGCCTAACCTCTGGTTTATAATGGAAATATATTTCTTTAGTATTGAATTTTATAAGATTTTTACAGAATTCAATTAACATTAAGACTTTTCCTCGTGGAATTTATTCTTACTATTTCTATAAGAAAATGCGATGACGTCAGATTTTTGAAAATGCGTATTCAGAGGAAATACGAAAGGTCTTCCGGAACTCCGCAAAGGCAAGAACCCAAGGAACGACGTACTCAGTTAGTGGACATCATGATGTTTGGCTGTGGCGAGAGTGTAAAAACGAGAAGATAATTGAGAATCTCCATGGAAGTTGTGAACTGTTACCCGCTTTGTCAATGCCAAATTTAAGCGATCTAGTGATATTCAGGAGAAGGATAAATTAATGATGCGTCTTCTTTTTTTTCTGGATTTTTTTAAGGTGCACAACAGCTATGGTCCTTTGCACCTGTTTCAAATTTGTAAGGACTCATTCGGGATGCATATCCATACCCACCAGTCTAACAATTTCTACAGCAAACCACAATCTTGGTCTAATCATATTCCTCTACTCCCTTATATCACTTATAAAATAAATACCTATACACAAGACACCAGCAAACAACTAAACACATACATATCTACAGCTAGTTTCACAACAAATAAAATAGATGAACCTCCCTAAGATATTCGAAAGACTTATTGATATTGCCCTCATTGTCTCCTAATATATCTGTAAGACTGGTCAGTAAATTTACTTTTCCCCGCGCGTTTACATATTTCGAACATTCCAATAGAATATGCGAGGATCGTTAATGTCGTATTGCAAGCGCTACATACCGGCATAGGTTCTCTTCGGAATATGTGGCTGTGTGTCAACATGGTGTGACCGAGTCTCATTTTCGCCAGGACAACTTCTTTTCGCCAAGATTCTCGATTTGATGTTGACCATTTCTTTGTGGTACCGTTGATATTCCTTAGTTTATTTGACAGCTGCTCTGATTGCCATTCCTTTTCCAAGTTGGAAAGATTTTGTTTTTTTAGAAAAGCTTTCCAATCGACTGCAAGGACACGTTCGTCTTTACAATTCATTGATGCCGCTTCTTTAGCAGCTTTGTCAGCAGATTCGTTAAACTCTCGGAGTCCCGATTGCCTATCATCTCCAGTGAGTTCCTTGAATCGGAGCAAATAATATATTTCTTAGGTTCATTGTAGTTCCGGATATGTTCTAGGACTTTGTACACAGCGAATAACTGGGCTGCAGATATGCTTGAGATATTGCTTAATGGGAAGTTGTACAGCCTCTCATTCATGACGAAAGCTGCTCCTACTCCATTTATCGCCTTTGACCCGTCGGTGAATATTTTAATATAATTTTTATTAATTGAAAATTTTAATATAATTTCTTACTTTTATGCGTCTCGGTGTCGCAATTTTTAATGGAGAAAGCAGGAACGTACATGTTAAAGAACGAACTGAACACCATCTGTGGATGCCTTCAGTCAAAAGAGCTGGCGTTACACTCTCGATGCAATTTATGCAATAATAGTCCATGAAATTGTTCGTGAGGAAAAGTTGAGCGCTACCTGTGCCGCTCGCGAAACACACCGGATGGATGAAGCCATTGGCATTTCTGGGCGAACAGGTTGCATTCACGACACATATTCTAACAAGTGATGAAACGTGAGTTTCCTCCAGGACGCCAAGAGCAAAGGTTGGCCACTGAAATGGCATCACCCTCTGTTCCCAACCATTCCAAGGAAATTCAAATAGACATAAAGTCATGGCGAATGTCTTTTGGGCCAGAAAAGAACCTCTACTGATTAAGAGTTCAAAAGGGTTAGTTCATCAACGACAGTGCATACTATGCGCGTAAAATATCGCGACATGCTATACAGAATCTCAGAGGCTGTACGATAATGTCCATCTCAAGTTGCCAGGACGATGAAGGACATTCTTGCTTTTACTGGCATCCAAAGACTACCAACTGCTTCTTATTTTTGTGGAATACACTTTGATAGACGCAGTCGCTAGTTTTTTTTACATGAACTGGGCGGCAGAGGTTTATGACATGCCATATAAAAACTTGCCCAGCCGTTTGTCAAGTGTCTTATTCTTGCAGACGTTTATCTGGAGAAATAGTCGTATATATCTGGATGTTACAGAAAAGGTTTGTTTGGTTTTTTTTAAACATACAATTATTTTATTTATAGTGAGTACATCAAGTTAATAAAAACCTTTAGAGTAGTTTGCTATAAAAGCGCAGAAAAACTGAAAAACGCCTCCTAAATAGCTTTCATTTCATTTTTTCCAAATTCCAAAAAATTCCGAGGGCAATTTTGGTAAATTTTCACTTTCATTTTTCCGAATTTTTCTTGAAATCTGGAATGTTAGCAATGCAGCTAGTGGTGGAATATTATATTTTACTGATTTGGCGCTTTAAAGGAAAAAGCTTGACGTTGCCCCCTCCCCAACTTTAACAACACCCCCAAAAATATTTTTTTTATAAGAATGCTCTATGTAAAAGTAATAGAGCAAATAGAACTTTCCAGTAAGTAGTTAATATTAGCAATTTTTAAGTAAGTCGCATCTCGGATTGAAGGATTTTACCCGAAAATTTGTACACAAGTATCGATCGATAGTGCTATCAAACGGAGGTTTGAATGTTCTTAATTTTTGTTTATGAGACAGTATTTTTGCGATTTTTTTCTTTTAAGACAGTGTACAGAGACATTCGGAGAAAGGAGTAAACACTAGTTTACAATTCTACTTTTATTTTTTTCGGTGCATTCCGGAAATAAAAATGTCCATACCTCGTATTCTTATATTATTTACCTTGTATGTTTTTTTCCTTGCGAAGTAAAATTGTGGAAATTTCTTGGGTGAAATCCAGGGGTACTTACGATAGTTCTATAACCAAATCTAACTTTAATTTACTTTAACTCAAATGTTATTGTAATACTTGTAATACGGAAAATTTGAATCAACAGTGTCGTATGCCGTAGAATTTTGGGGAAACTCGCCGGAAGTAAATAGAATTTTCAAGATTCAGAAGAAGACAATTCGTATCTTGGTCAAGGCTAAACGGAAGGAATGTTGTAAGGATCTTTTTTCTTTTTTAGGATTTCCTCAATACTGAGGTTCTCCTCAACCAAAAACTTTCTTTTCGATGTGCTCTCCACAGTTCTCTATCCTGAGTTTCTTCTTCCCTCAAACCATTCCCATACAAACCTTCCACCACTTCATCCATCCATGTTCGTCTCGGCCTTCCTCTTCACTTATTTCCTTCCACGTTCCAATCAAGGGCCAGCCTCGGTAGTCTATTCTCTCCCATTCCTTTCACATGGCCGTACCACTCTAACCGTTACTTCTCTATTCTCTTCTGAAATACATTGTTCTTTACTTCCATCTTTTCTCTGATTTCTCGGTTAGGTCTTCTTTCTCTTCGCGATACTTCTCCAATAATCCATTTCTGTGGAAAGTAATTTCTTCCTTAGATCGGCGGTCAACGTCCACGTCTCAGCTCCGTAAAGCAGTATGCTTTCCACTATGGCCGAATATTTTTTTTTTTTTTTGTGCAGCCTAATATATTTCGGTTCCATAGGACCGGGTTTAGCATTCTGATCACCTTCCTGGCCATACCTATTCTTCTTGTTATTTCTTTCCCGGAGCTTCCATTCTTCTCGACGATTGACCCCAGGTACTGGAAGTTGTCCACCTTCTTTATGGGATTACCATCGATGACAAGTGCTTCTTCCTGATATACGGTCATGTACTCCGTCTTTTTAAAATTCATTTTTAGTCCCCGGCTTGAGTATTCTTCTAGCAGCTTCCTTACCATATAATCGGCATCCTCCAGGTCCTGTGCTACCACTACCTGGTCGTCAGCGAATAACAGGTTGTTTATGTAGCTTTGTCCCATCTTGATCCCCATTTGCTTGCACTTTTTATTCCATCGTGATAAGGCTGCTTCTAACAATATTTTGAAAAGCGTGGGGAACATGCAACATCCTTGTAGGAGGTCTTTAGCTGATCCCGAATTCGGTTGACAGATGTTTGCCTATTTTTATTCTGCATCTGTTATTTCTGTAAATCCATTTTATGAGATGTATGATCGGCCTATCGATATGGGCCATTGCTAAAGCCTTAAAGGATGATTTTGAAAAATTAAATATACCTACTCTTCCATCTTTATATATCTATAAATCAGCAGTGATGGTGTTTAAAAAACAAAGATGATTTTTTTTTTTTATCACTAAAAATATTAGCCCCTACGAAACAAGAAGTAAAGGTTTAGTTAGTCCAACCATTTACAAGGTACACCACTACAATTCAAAATTCCATCGGTTATAAAAAAATTTAAAATGATTCCGTCATCTATTGGTGAACTTTTAAATTTAAAAGAATTAAACAAATAAAACTGAAAGGTTATTTATTAAGGTAAATGTATAATATACTCACAAGATGAATTTTTATCAAAATTATAAAAAACAAAACAATAACTATAATAATATAAAATTATTCCACAATTTTTCCCATTCTCAGTTTTTATAATATTAGATTGGCGGCTTATAATCTATATATAGTCTGTGTTTGCTAATATAATAATTATTGACAGTTATTTTAATTTTATGTACTTTGTTTTATATATTATGTAATATTTATTGTGACGAGCCATGTATGCATTTATATATATACAAATGATTTGAAGGCAATAAAATTATCTATGTGTCTATGCATAACTATTTACCAAAGTTAAATTTTAATTTACTATGAACTCCTTCATTTCGCATTATTCTCGTACCGCGCTTGTGTACATCGTAATTTATGAGAGAAATATTAATTGATGTATACTCACTCCTTAGAATCGGTAATCGGTGGTAAAACTTACTTTTACAAAACTAATTCATTCTAATTTCATATTATATTCAATACAGTTCATATATAATTCATTCATATTAAAAGTGTTTGCAATTTTGACATTCATTTTGGCAGATTATTATTATTATTTTGTAATATTGGTTTTAATCCAATTTATTAATCTTAGAAAAAAAGAAAAAAATATATACATTTATAGGTTGACAGGATTTTCAGTTATTTTTTTTTTTTTTTTCATTTTGAGGACAGATATCTTCAACATGGTCTACAATTGTATGTTTTCCACAGAAAATTCCCTTATCTGATTGTTTATCTTATTTTCTGCTTCAGTGTATTGAAGATTGTAACATACAGGATGTTCAACATCATGGCAGTAAATAACCCCACAGGATGAGAGAATTGTATACTCCTCTTTTCAAGTATTGACGGCAGCTGGGTTGATATGTAGTAGTAGTAGTCGCTATCAGAGTATTGTATTTCTTCTATGAAATTCGATTGAAATGTCAAGTTATTTTTGACATTTTTAATGATTTTATAGATTTTTATTTTAGCTGTTATTGATTATAAGTGCTTTTTTTTTTAATTTTAGTCGCTGCGATAAAAGAAAGTTTGAAGATCGTGTCAAATTTTCAAAAATGGGGGATTTAAGATCCCGGGAGGAACATAAAGTGAGAACCAATGGTTTTTATGGTATTTAGTGTTTGAAAGAGAAAGTGAAGTAAAGGGATCAAAAAAAAATATCTGAGAATATATGACTGGGAAACTGGACGTTTACCGTGTGAATATTTCACACCAGAACTTTTTACTTTCTCTTTTTCCTTGAAAGGGGAAGTACTGTAATCGTTTCTATATCGAGTTTTCACCGATGTCCTCTCAGTTCAAAAAAAGTTGTTTTTATACTGAGACTGGGAAACTGGACGTTTACCGTGTGAATATTTCACACCAGAACTTTTTACTTTCCCTTTCTCCTTGAAAGGGGAAGTCTGTAATCGTTTCTATATCGAGTTTTCACCGATGTCCTCTCAGTTCAAAAAAAGTTGTTTTTAGAAAATGGTCTGTGTGTGTTTTTGTTTTTTCAATCTTTGCTTCTGAATACACCGTACAAGATATTACATACATTTCAATTATATACTTTGGGTCTATCCAGTAAATTTATCAACGCCGTCAAAAGTTTATACTGCAATACTGAAGCCTCCGTATGGTGCAATGGCGGTCTGTCTTCAAGTTTTTCCACGAAAACAGGTGTAAGACAAGGATGCTTGATTAGCCCGCTTCTTTTCGCACTTTTTCTACTTGATCTTCCAGAATATATCGGTGGTGGACTTATTATCGGTAAAACAAAAGTAAATACCCTACTGTACGCAGATGACATCGTTTTGCTCGCTGATGACGCAGGGGTGCTTCAGTTAATGATTCGAAGACTGGGGGAATTTACTGATAATTGGAAACTAAAAGTGAATTTGGAAAAAACTAAAATTGTTGTTTTCAGAAAAAATGGGGGAAAGAGCAGTTTACGTGAAAAATGGTCCTACAAAAATGAACCTATTGAAGTGGTGCGGAGCTATAACTATCTAGGTATTAATTTAAATTCCACCTTGAATTTTAAACTGCACTTAATAGAAAAACTGGTGGCTGGCAAGCGCACCATAGGCAGCATTTGGCATAATTTTATTAGGAATAAGTACATTAGTGTCCCTGTTAAATTTCAAATTTTCAATGCAGTGATGCGTGCCGGAATGTGTTACGGATGCCAAGTTTGGGGTTACGAATTGTACGAAGAGGTTGAAAAATTACAAAGATTTTTTATTAAAAAATTATTTGGCCTGCCGACTAACTCCCCTTCTTATTACATACTTTTAGAAACTGGCAGAAGTACACTTTTCTGTTTTACCCTGAAGCTGCATTTTTCTTATATATTAAATATATTAAATAATCACTCCGAAGACAGATTAACACATATAGTAGCAATGGAAACCATGAAAAAGAAACTTTTTTGGTATCAGTCTCGGTGTCAACTGGCGGAGAGGTATGATGTCGTGCTGGATAATGAAACCAACATTAATTGGAAGAAGGAAACACAATGCTTACTATCTGCTCTAAAGAATAATGAGATAGAGGAATTTAAGTTCTTAGCCAAACACGCCCAATACCACGAGCAGTTTAATAAATTAAGTTTTAACACAAATTATACAAGCAGTAACTTAAATTTTGAATACAAAAAATTTATATTTAAAATAAGAGGGGAATTGTTGAATTTAAATTATAAGCCGTGGCTACCTAATGTCAATTACAACTGTTCACTGTGTAATTTATCTAAAGTCGAAAATGTCTTTCACTTTGTGGCAGAATGTCCCATCCTTAAAGAGTTTAGATTACGTTTTCTCAAAAAATCAGTTTTGACAGAAGTAGAATTTTCGTTGTTGTTAAATGGATCTGATTGGCTTAAGTTAGCTTTGTACATTAAATATGCATTATTTTATAGAAATATGTTAGTTGAAGAATTTAATTTTTAGTTTGCATTATATTTTTGTTTCTTGTTTTTTTTTCGTATAAGTGTGTTCTTTATGAGTTATGATGTTTGTATTTTGGTAAAATTAATTTCATCAGGAGTGGACTCTGACAGACGGTCTAAAGACCATATCATAACATGTGTAGTTATTATTATTTTTTCTTTCTTTTGCACAAAATGTAAATTTCGATATAAATAAAACATCTTTATCTATCTATCTACATACATTTCAAATTCATTATTAAATAAATTTACATTATATATTTTTTTAACCAAGATAAAAACTAAATAAATCAAAAACGGAAAAAGATTTATAAACATACTATAACCAGAAACAAATTAATCTTGAAGCTTCTTATCAAAATCTGGTCTGTTAAAATATTGATAAAATAAAAAGCTTAGTCCACTATTAGTGTAATGTTATGTGTGATGTTGTGTTGGTAGCTTGTGGCGTGAGAGTTTTAGTGAAAAGGCTTGTAATGAGATAGAAGTATTAAGAATAATTAAGAAGTCACCACTGTTTTATAAATATAATCTTTCAAATAATAACTACAAGTTAATTGATATTATAAACTTATTTAATTTATTGTGAAACTGGCACAGATATTTAGAGAGCGATTCCTGAAGTAGTGTTTCGATGTTTCCACCTTGATTTGTAGCATTAGTCTGTCTTTTTAATATCTCTTCTCTTTGTTTCTTCAATACCTCCCCTGTGAGGAGAAGGGGGTAATACAATGCCATAATTGTTCTTGTACCGTACCAGTAACTGGACTTGTATACCTGGCTAGCCCTTTTGCAATGGAATGTCAATCTTTTTCTTAATTTGAGATAATTATAAAATATTCTAAATTATTTTTAAAAACTATTATTTTTCGATTTCGTCCGTCCACTACATTAGTAACTAATTCAGTCTTATACGGAAGCTAACCTAAAAACTTCTCAAGATAATATCTCGCATAAAATGAGCATGTTCATTTTCAAAATATCTTACACTCAAACAATGTATGGTACCATGTTTGCCCAAGATAGGGAATCACATTGATATGTTGGATGTTGAAGAATTTGAAAACACGATAAAGGTATGCCCTGCCAGCCTAGGGAAGTAGCTCTGCGCTAAGGAGATTTTAAGGCAAGGTGTACAGGGTAGGAGAGTGAGCCATATACTTCGACATTCAGACAGCCCTGAAGGCACTTTCTTCACACCAAATAGTCTCAAGACTGGTGCGGGATAGCCTAAAAGCCCTAACTGAGGTGGGTGCTCGGAACAAGCTGACACTTCGCCTGGGTGCCGGATCATGCGGGGTTTCTGGGCAATGAGAGGGCGGATACCCTTGTGAGGGAGGGTTCGAACAATACCTTTATAGGTCCCGAACTCTTCTGCGGGTTGTCCAAGAGCGTAATTTAAACTTCAGTTAAGGGTTGGATAGAAGTACAGCGTCTGCACTGGTGGGAGAGAACATCAACTCAGAGGCAGGCAAAACTCTTTATGAAGAGACATTTGCCTTAATTTACCAGGGATCTACTCAGTCATAGCCGAAGGGATATAAGGCTAATAGTGAGTCTACTAACAGGGCATTGCAGGCTGCATAGGCATATGCACCATTTGTTACTTGCGGATAACGCGATATGCCGATTCTGCAAGACTGAGGAGGAAACTCCGGCACACATCCTTTGTGAGTGTACTCGCCTGGCGAGGGCAAGCTTTCTTCAACTGGGGACAAGTAATCCCGAAGCCATGAGCGTCATGATGGAGCCGCTCTCAGCTTTGCTAGGTCTGATTAAGAGGACGAAGCTGAGGGATGTGCTATAATTTTACACAATAGACCTCTTATTGTAGGTCGCAGTGGAATGAGGCTCGTCGTTCCCGCTCGAATCGAATCTATGCCCTGTTCCTTTTATGTTCGTATAGTACTTGAGTCGTTTCTTTAATTCATTGTTAAAACCGTTTTCAATCTATATCTTACAGTACGAAGTATTCCTTTTGTATGGGAACGCTGCCCATTTCTGTAACCATTCTCTTTAAATTTCATCTTCCAGTAATGATTCTAGGTAGGTTATTGATAGTTGAACATAAGACAGCGATACACTCTTATCTTGAGAAACTTCTTTTGCAGAATGTCAGCCCTTTCATTTATCACAATCATGTGTATTTACTTTAATGGATTTTAAGATGTAGTGACTGTTACGTATTTGCAAGCCCAGTAAAGTACTTCATCCGGTACAATAAGCTGGTTTCCGGGTATTTAGAACTCTGCAGGAACTCCGATAGGAGAGCATAGGCAGGTCTTGCTGAAGTAAGTAGAAAATTTGGGTAGTGTAACAACAAAAGACAGATACAATAACCAATTCTGATGTAACAATAACTTTATTGATGAACTAATTGCTTCCCCAGTCCTCTTGCCTCACATCCAGGCTCGAAAACGTACACTGTCTAGCGGGTACGCCCTGGGAATTACACCGATGGTCTGAGTGGCAAACAATCCGTTCCAGGGCTGTCCAAAAGGTTGCTGATTAAAAGGGTTCGGAGGACCACTACAATTAGGCAGATTGTAGAACTTGGCAAACGAATAAATATATATTATAATAATGTTAGAGGAAGAACCGCAAGGTCTCAAATTAAGGTGGAGGAGATATATAATTACCAAGATACAAGAGAAAGTGACGTATTAATTACTGCTACAGAATATGAACTGTTAAGAAGATTATATTTGCCTCGAAAGTTACAGCCTCTCACGCTTCCGTTAATCGGAATTTGTTCACTATGGTGTAGAGCATACGTCCCACCGGAGCGTAGAAATTAAGCAGGCAGTGAAGTGACACCTATCTTGATTTATAGTGAAACGGTTAATAATACATATAAATGTTAAGCTGATGCTACAGGCACTGATAAAAAAAAAATACGATAAATTACCTTCAGAGCGAGTTCAACTACCGCACAAATGGCATCTGCCAGCTTATAACAACAAGGTAAATAGTGAGTAAAAGATGTACAGGAAAGGAAAGAAGAATTATCTTACTCACAAATAATTGAATGAAGCCACATGCATCTGCCAAGGATGACGCTATCTGAATTCAGTTAAACATGTAAACCCACAGCTTTAAGGGCCTTTAATGGGCTTTAAATCAAGAAGTAAATGTCACTAGAATGCTTGAAGTATCATGAAAATGAGGCTATAACTTTATGCAGTACAAGAAAGAATTATGATACTGCGAGTAGAAAATACACCACTTGAATGTGTAAGCAAAACATTTGAATAATAAACTTGATACACAACTTCAATATTACACAAAAGAATGAATTGCAAGATAGGAAAGTTATAAAGTTGTGATTAAACAAAAGGGCGTATCTGTGGCTGATGGCGTCGTACTTGCCGTACTAGCGTCTGTCTCGTATACGGTAAAAAGTGTCTGTGAGCGCTCTATGTGGCGAGATTTATAAGTAATTAAGTATGCGAGAGCTCTATGTGGCGAGATTTATAAGTAATTGTTACCCCCTTGCCTATAGGTGGGAAGATCTATTGATTTCATATCGAACCAAAAATACGTATTCCGTTGAATCGTTTTAAGAAACACACTTTTAGAGCGCAGGAATTCATAACAGTGACAGTGAGTTTAACTATAGGTTGAAGTTTTTTTTACTAGTTGTTTGTGGTTATAAAAATTTGATTAGAATACAATGCTATTTGTCTGTCTGTAACAATAATGATATTTCTACGGAAAGACTGATTTTAGGGGGTTCTTGTTGCCTGACAATTAGGATAAAATGTAAACTACCGCTACAAGCTTAACTTGCGTCAGACGAAATCATTTATAGCTGTAAAAAAAAAATGTCGTTTGAGGATTTCACACCAGATTTTTTTACTATCCATATAAGTTAAGAATCAATTTATTGCGATTACAGAAAAATTTTAATGCTCAACACATAAGTAAAGTATGTTGACACTTTCGTTCAGCGCTCTTGTGGGCAATATCTGAACTCGAGTTAAAAAAAAGAAACATTTCATTATTCACTGTTTGATAAATAACGACTATAATGACATAGCAATGTCAAAGCAATGTCAAAGTCTTCACAAAATATAACAAAAGGAAAGAATAATTTATAACTAGTGGTTCCACAGCCGGCTGCTGCCTTTTCAATACAAAGATATCAAAGACAACCACCGATAAAGCCCTGTCTATTGAACAGAAGCCACCTGGTCTTTGAAAGTGACCGAATCTGGCCACTGACCTGAATCACTGGTCGCACAAGGTCGCACGCTACTAGAGATGTCTTAGTGTGAGAACTTACTTACATACTTGACAGTGTGTGAGTAAGACTAATATAAACTTCGCCCCACTGGAAGAGGGGATCATTATATCATCATCATTATACCAGTAGCCACATTATTATATCAGTATCATTTTACAGCAGCAGTTATACTTGAGTTCCGAGCGCGTCCCTATACAAGGTTTATCTTATAATTATTTTCATAGTTGTGCATATTAGTTTATTTATTATAATCATTTTAAATTATTTGTTATTTAACTCTTAAAATTATTTATTTACTTTTATCAAATCATATTAATTGTAGTTACCATTAGGCTCATTCAAATTATTGTTAAAATATATTCTATTTTTATAAATTCAGTGTTAGTAATTCAAGCAATAACTCTCTAAAGTAACTTCCGCCTAATAAATCCCTCTTCAAGACCTTTAACTTCATACCTCAGGAATCACGACAATTGATTTCACTACACGGACTATAGCAAGAAATAAATCTTCCCTCTAAAATTAATACTCTAAAATTCCCTCCCTCTAAAATTTTAGATATCAACATTAATTGAAACTATTTAAAAAATATAAGTATATCAATATGATTCTATAATTTTTTTTCTATACTAACAGATTCACTTGTAATATAAATGTATAAAGATAAATACAATTGAGAATGGTAGTACACAGTGAGCAGGGCAGAAAAAGAATTTCCACTTAGTACCAGAACACTTTAGGAATGAATTAATTTCCTTCTTGCTTTAGCTTCGTGACCATGAAAACATCCAAATCCTCTTTCCATTCTTTCTAGAACTTTTTTTTTATCCTCTCTTCTTCTTCTGTTGCTGCTCTTGCCGTTCCTGCACGCCGAGCCAACCAAAGCTCAATTATATATTCTAAGAGTGTTTCTAATGAAAAAATTAAAAACCTGCAAAAGTGTGTGTGAATTCTTTGGATTTCTCTTCTACTATCCATTGTATTCTACTACATTCTTATATTCTAATTCTTTCATATACACCACTTACATAATAGTAGGCTGTTATTGGGCCACTTCCTTATTGCTTTTCCTAACTTATTCATTAGTTTGTGAATTCTTTTATTGTATATATTTATTTATTTTTGTTATTCATTTGTTATAAATATTAATGTTATTGACGAATGGAAAGGTTATATTGAATTAAGTACCAGACTTGATCATTAGATATTTAAAGTTTCAATCTTAGAGCCGATTCCTTAAATACGCAAAATATAGAACGTTTGTTGAGTAACCTTAAATGAAAAATAGATAAATAAATCTATAATAATTTTTAAAATTTGTAGAAACAATTAAAAAAAAGTATGCATGATTGAAAAAATCTTAAAATACTTTTCTATTCTTTTTTAATTTAAGGCGCGTCAACATATATTGGCCATGGGCGCCCGGAGCCTTCTCAGTGCACTGCCAGTCTCCGGACAGTGTTCTCACGTTACCGACAACAATATCCATCAGTGAACAGTAGCTGTAGAGAATTCTAAGAAGAAAAAATCTAAGGGTTTTGCACAGTTGGACTCGAACCCGGGTCATTCGCGTGGGAGTCCAGTACGCTGACCACTTAGCTATTCCCTTCCCTTGTAACTAAATTGAAGGGAGGCATTATTATTATTATTATTTGTCTATGGGGCAAAGCCTTATGCATCAATAACACTTCTGTACCCATAAAGCTATCCGAAAAAAAAAACAAAACAAAAATACAGACCGCGGTCTAACCCACGAACAACAACACGAAGCTCAAAAAAATCTGGCCATAAGTTTAAAGCGATATAGCCTAAGCTGTTTCATAGATATCCTGTTCCGACCACTAATTTCCTCATAACCCAAGAGCAGTCTGTCATGAGATGGATGGGTACTTCTTCCTCTTTCTCACAAACTCCACAAAGGAAGGTATCTGGCAGAAGCCTATTACTTACAGAAGTCTTCTTAAACCGGCACTTCTCACCGGGAATCCTGAACAACTCAGACTGCTGACAACGAAATGAGCTTAACCATAGTGATGAAGTTATGAAATCGTCTATGCCTGGATGCTCGACAGACATGTGCCAAGACATGCCAATAGGAGGGTCCTGAGCTAGGGCAGAAAGGCGCCAAATTAGCCTACATATCCATCTCTTTATTCTCCAAGACAGCCAGCCATATGACCTAATTCTCAGACTCGAACAATTTGCTTAGAAGAGGATAGCTCTTCTTGTCTTTTATAATATTCTAGTACTAAAGAAGTGAAGACACAAGAACTCAGTGCTTTCAACGCAACTTGACTATCCGAGCAGATACCTCCTTTCTAATTAGAGTTACATACCCTCTCATCGGAGACAAAACAAAGAATAGCATAAACCTCAATCTGGGAAACAGTGTTCCTATTCACTATGAGATAATGCTACTAAGTGATCTCCTGTTTCAATACCTAGCACTCTAGCTTCTATTTAAGAGACCTACCTTCTACTCTGGAACCATTTATGTAACACCTAAAATTATCATATATATCATATCACATAACCCAGGGTTAACCATGCTTCCCTAGAATGATAAAAAACAAAAGTCTTTAACTTTTTTGCAGAAGGAAAACCTGTAACCGGGACCCTTAGAAACTTCTCTTGATAAATGCTGGAATGATCATATCGCTTTCCCTGCAAAAATCCTGCCAGCTTAATTATATATATAGGCTTTCATTGACAGATTTTTCACTCCACAAAGATAGGTAGGATCCCGAACAAAGTCTCCATAGCAGCAGTTTGGCATCATACCAGTCATCGCCAGAACAAGTCAAGCGTTGAATTTCCTCAAGCAGCAAGCTTGCAGATCTTATCTCAATATGACGTCACCAAAACCACAACCACTTTCAACAATCTAGGTTTAATGACCATGGAATATAGTATCCAAAGCATCAACCTGGGACGGATATTCCAGTTCTTACCCATAATTCGAAGATATTGCCAAAAGAAAACAATTATTACTTTTGATGGTGTGTCTTAACCTATATGTTCCCAGCAGTTAAATTTATCGTCGGGAACTATTTCAAGAATTTCATCAATTTACTAATCTGAACAGGAAGTTCATAACAGCTTCTCGGCCAGTTGGCAGAGCTCAAAATGTAGTGTATTAGGTTAGGTTTTACGATTTGAATAAAAATCTCAAGTTTAAAGAAAACTTGTTTTTTCTTTTTTTGGGCGTATCAACTGCCTCGGTCCCTCACAAATTGCCTTTAGCATCAAACTTTACTGAGCGGGCCAGCCTTATCAATCGCAAATCACGACCCTCAATCATTATTTCTAATATCTCTATCATACGAGAATGGCACAGATAAATACACTCATTCCAATAAATACATTCATCCCAAAATGAACACTATTTACACTTATACACCACACCTTCCATTATAGGGGGCAATACTCTATATTCTTTATAAAATGTCGCACATTGGTTATCATCAATCAGATTTTGTTATCGCCTTGCTCACAAAGTCACTTCCATAGAATTACTTCTCTGCTTCCTTTCGGCGTAATGGCGCTACTACTTCGAAGTCAACCGTGCAATCTGTCAGCTTCTGAGGTCAACCCGCCGTCTGTCACTTGAATTCTTCTAATATGGTTAAGTTAGTCAAGAAAACAGTTTCAGTTGTATCGTATAATATTGCTGCTCAGAGATCCGAAGTGAGTAATTTTAAGTTTTTAAAATTTATAAAAAATTATGATATTTTTATTCTTTTGGAAACACATGTATTAGAAGATTCTTTTGCTTGTTATAATAATTATTTTTCAGAGTATAATCTCTCATGTGTGCCTGCTAAAAAGCTTTCCATGTGTGGACGTGCTAACGGAAGAATTCTTTGCGGATTAAAACGTTCTTTAAATAATATCTCCTTCTCGTCTCTGGGTAACTTGGAGTCAATCTGCTTTCAGCAGAGTGGCATGTCTCTGCGTCTGTTTCCGTTATATTCGTGCTGCAATAATTGGGATGAAGATTTCCTTGAGCTTCAAGATTCTATTCGGGCAAACTTATTAACGAACACAATTTTAACTGGCTATCTTTATGTTAGGGTAGGCTGCTCACAGTCCCTTCCGGACGGTCTGACGCTCAATAACCCCAGGTGTTACTCAATTAGAAAGCCCAAAGACAAAGTGATGAACACCAGAGGATCTTGTTTTCTAGAATTTTGTGACGATAATGACTTGACGAATTTTAAATGGTCGTTTTTCGGAAGATGAAGAAGACGAATTCACTTTCTTGGACCGATGGGATGCTCTGTGAATGACTTATGCTGTGTTAAAGAACCAATGTTAAAGACAACGACCTGCTAAGTGAATTTCAGGCCGGTTTTCGGCGCGGCTACTCCGCTATTGATAACAATATCATACTATTGATAACAATACTACATACTATTAATAATAATACTAAATACTACTGATAACAATATATCATACTACATACTATTGATAACTATACTATTTATAATAGTATTTTTGTGTTGCAAAATATAATTCATTACATTATTTACTGTTTTTTATCGATTTAAAATCGGCATTCGACATTGTAGACCACTCCTCACTGTTCCTAAAGCTCTTCAATCTAGGTGTATCATGGAAGTTTATGAACATTCTGAAAGCATATTATTCACTAGGAATATTGTCAGTACATTTTATAGATGGAATGTACGAACCTATCCGGGTAGGAGCCGGTGTGTTTATTGAGCCTCATTCTGTTTTCACTTTTTGTAGACGATCTTCCGGCGGATAGAGGTAGTGAACCGCTATAAGCACTTGGGTATCATTCTAACTCCGTGAATGACCCTGGTCCCCCACTTCAAAAATAAAGTATCGATAGCTAAGCTCGGTTTAAACCGGGTTTGGTCTAACTTTATTCTTAATAAGAACGTTCCTCTCGACGCCAAATATAGGATTTTCAAAATTGTGTCACGAGCAGTTCTATCATATGGTGCCCAATCTTTGGGGTTTTAACGTTATGACATCCTTGAAAAATTTCTAAGATTTTTCTTAAAAAAATTATTCTCTTTTCCTTCTCCAACGCCTAATTATGTACTATTGATTGAGTGTGCTCTTGAACCGTTAGAGACTTTCGCCCTTGCTCTACGCTTCAAATACTGCCTCAGAACTCTAGCTCTTGACAATCATCGCCTCCGAAAATTCTTGCAACTGAAATTATTCAGAAGAAACTATTTTGGTTTAAACACTGGCTTTCGATGGCACGTGTTTTTTCCAGCGACCTATCTTGTACTCTTAATGATCGTGATAAATGGAGTGATCAACTTTCGAACTTACTTAATAAAATTAGATCCGTTCGCCTCGAAGAGTCATTTTGTCGTGCAGGGAACTCTCTGATTTTTTTTTTTTTTTTTGGATAAAACTTTAATCACTGACCATAAGTCATTTGTAACATCATCCCTATTTAATAACCTCAGACGCTCAGAGATACGCTAGTTGTTGAAACTAAGAGCAGAACTGTTATACCTATATTATACCCCTTGGTTGGAGGAAGATTGCGAACAAGAAATGTGTCCTCTCTGTAACTGCTAAGTACGGGAGGATTTGTTTCATTTCTTGGCAGAATGTCCTGCATTATTAGAAATGCGGCTTCTCCATCTCGGCAAATGTTCACTTTCCGCAGGAGAAATTATTGTTTACCTAACCTGGCAACGGCCTTGTCATCATTTAATTGCTCATGCTCGCTTGGAGAGTTAGGCATGTCAGGATCTCAGATTCTTTAGGTTACTTTTTCAGCTTTTTTATTCTAATTTATAAAACTACGCTTGATTTATTTAACCATTAGTTGTGTTAATACTTTTATTTACTTTCCTATCTTATTCCATTTCTGTTTTAGTTTTAGTATAATTCTTGCTTTGTTTTTCATCATATTTTTTTTTTTTTTATTATTATTTTTCGTTTTTCTGTTATGGCTGTAAACTCTGGCAGACGGGTCTTTGCCATGTTTCAGTACTCAAGTATTCTATCATTTATTGTATTATTATTAAAAATAAATTACTTGTAATAAATAATACTCTATATTCTTCGCACCTCCTTGCTACTAAACCTGTTAAAAAAAACCATATATATAATATGCATAAACAATATGCGCAGACACCCAAGGTGCGGTGGAGAACGTACGCCAAGAAGAGGAATAAAAGAAGCAAGAGAAAAGGCGATGATACAAACTAGTAAGACAATATAATCACTAGAAGTCACCAGGCGAAGGTGAAGCGGACCAGCAAAGGGCGAAGGAAAAGGCGCGGATGGTTCTTTATGCTATATGTGTGTGTGTGTGTGTGTGTGTGTGTGTGTGTGTGTGTGTGTGTGGGCGGATATGAGGCGTAATGGAGCAAGGAAGTGGTGCGAAAAGGAGAGGGGAATATTTGGTTGAAGCGGATGATGCTACTGTCGCAGCGGCAGAATGTGGCGTAAATAGCCAGGCGCGGAATGGCGAGTCCTGCGTCTCAAGGCGAGCACAAATGAGAAATTAAATGGGCGAAAGGCGCGAACTAGGCGAAAGTTACAATAGTAAATATAGCACACAAACGTTAGTGGTTGGAGCACCAAAGAAGGAAAGAACGAGAAGGGAAGGGCGCTGGCCGAGGCATAGGAAGTAGGGAGGGAAAACGGTGTGGTCAGATGGCGAAATAGGGAAGGGATGGAAAAGGGTTGAGGGAAAGCGGGCAAAAACTAAAGAGGGGTTCTAAGAAGGCGCTCGGACGGGCGGGCGGAAACGCGCGCGCGCGACAGATACTGCATGGGCTGACACCCCCACACACGACCCAACAATGGGTATAACATAAAAACAATATATAACAGTTTTATTATTATATTAATATGAGTAAGATAAAATAATGTGAGTGTTTCGTATCTGTTTTTTTTTTTTTTTTTTTTTATTGCCAATTAGAATTAATTTATATTATGACACCCAAATTATAGTTATTTAATGAAAATTGTAAATTGTGTTCAAATAAATGGAACATTTAGGTAAATTTGGTTACTTATTTATTCTAGATGTATACGATAGTTACACCATTATATAGTTAAGTTTTGAAAAGAATTTATAGCAAAGCTGCATCCGTTGTTTGTTAATAATATTCAGTGGTCAGGTTGGTCAGGTTGTTTAGTTGTGAAAGTAGTTATGTTTGACCGGTGTTAGTCAATAGTTTTGGTTTCAACAAGTTTGTATAAAACAATTTAGCTAACAAACTAAAAGCTTTGTTCTTACCTTATATGCATGGTGTTTGATACCTAGAAGGTTTAATACCACATCAGAGTAAAGTCAAATACTTTGGACCTTTGGACACTGGGCTGGATATATACTGGTATGATTACACTTGGACGAACATCTACCGCCCTCCATCTTATTCAGCTTTTATTTATCACATACATACACAGACACACATACACAAACACACACACACACACAATACATACATATCACATACAAAAAAATCTTGCGTTGATATACTCACACACCTTTATCTTACTCCATTTTTCAAAATTGTGATTGACAAAAATATTTTTAGTTACTACACCAAATTTAATGAAATTCGTCGGTGTTATTATGGAGAAAATAGCAAAAACTAAAAAAAAAAAAACTGTTCAGTAAAAACGCATTTCTGTTTACTAATTTTCTGAAACTCAGAATTTTGGCAATCTATTTATTTATAATTAATTTTGTTTAGATGGTAGAATTGTATAACCACTTACGATAGCAATTAAAAGAAAACATAACCCCACCGCTCTCCCAAAAGCCCTCCTTAAATGACTTTAACAGGAGAAATGTTTCAAATTCAATTTGTACCTCTTCATTCTTTAGTTTAAAGAAAATCGTTGGAGCCGTTTAGAGAAAATAGCAGAAAAAGGAAAAATACTTTTTAGCAAAAAACGCACTTTCGGTTATCCGATATTATTCCAATTCGAAATTTCAACAACACATTTAATTCTAATTAATATTATTAAGATAACAGAATTGTATAGTAAACTGAAGTAGCACTTTAGAGCAAAATCTCACCGCACCTCTCCCCAAAATGTGCCTTTAAATGAATTTTTCCAGAGAAACGTTTTAAATAAAAGTTATAGATCATAGTATGTGTGTAGTTGATATAGCAAGTTTGAAGAAAATTATTGGAGCCATTTTTGAGAAAATCGCAAAAAATTAAACAAAAATCCGGAATCGTACTTCCGGTTGAGGAATTTTGACAGATAACGTAGTTGTTGGATCCCACTGGCGATACTTAAACGGAATATCAAGATTGAACTTTCTACGATTTTTCGTTTTTGAGCTAAGCCGTTCACATTCATTCACACACACACACACACACAAACCATTTTGTAAAAACCACTTTTTTTGGATTCGGGGGATTTCAAAACGTGTATTTCCGGTGAAAACTCGATATCTAAAATTTTTACACAATTACAATACTTCCACTTACTAGGAGTAAGAGAAAGTAAAAATATATGATTACATTTGCACACACATTTTTTGCTCGCAAGGGGTTAATGTTGCAGGCAGTTACTTGAGGAGTAGCGACATCACCAGGTTATCAGTGCTCAGTATTCCATGCACTTCGTCAGAACAGTAGAAAATACACTTAAACTACATACACTCTATACTTTACAGACAAAGACAAACACAGTACACAAACTAGGGTGTCCGCTCCTATTGGTGTAAGCCAAGGGAGAAGGAAGGGATTACCTCAGTGATAGCGCGCTGGACTAGCAACGCAGAGGTCCCGGGTTTGAATCCAGCACAATGCCCTTGGATTTTCTCTTCCTAGGAACCTTTACAACTCACTGTCCGGTGATGAGCAGCCTTGTCTATAGCTAGAGAACACTGCTCGCAGGCCGGCCATGCTCTGAGAAGGCTTCGGGAGGGCACAATAGATCATTCAGGTCGCAGTGCAATAATCGCCTACAACAATCCACACACCACACACATTTAGCAGTAAGCATATCCGTTCGGCCAACCAAATGTGACGGAAGTTCCAATATTCAAACAAAATGTCATTTTAATTTACTTGATTGACTAATGTAACGAATTTTTCCAGTTTACATACCATTCACCATCTTTTTCTATCTCAAAGGACTTCAAAAACGTGTACTTCCGGTGAAAACACGATATAGAAAATTTGATATATTCGCAATATTGTGAAAGTATTTGGTGCTGATATATAGAGAATAATGAGGTCATAAGACTATCCAGCCAGATGTGTGTAGTGATTTTTTTTTTAATCAATAGGTATTGAGGTGAGACAATTATTGATTAGCTATTGTATAGAAGTATGTACACAGTTTCTTTTTTTTTTTTTTTTTTTTTTTTTTTTTTTAATAATTTATTAGAGTTGAAGAAGGCAAATATTGAGTAGTTTAAAAATTTGGATGTCAAAGAAAAAAAAATATCTGTATAAGAAGAGTTTTCACACGGAAATGATGTTAGAAACCAGAAAAAAAATTATATATAAACAAACGAAAAATAAGGTTGAGAGGCATGACGTCATTATTCTAATATTTTTATAAGAGTAAGCAAGACAAGAGTTTTATATGAGAACAAATTTTGAAAATAAATCATTTTTTTCATCGCGGCGCCCGCAAACACTGTTTAAATAAAGATTTTTCATTATATTTACAAATTTGTAAGAAAGGCCAAGAAATAAACAGTTAATAACAGAGAGCATTTCCGGTCCAGAGAATCAAAAACCGTCTTAAAATACACAAAAAACAAATACAACTTTTCTTTTTTTGTGTGCAGTTATAATTTTTACTTACTTACTTACTATACGGTGCAACAGTCCTTAAGGTAGGACCTGGACCTCCTCAGTAAGTTGGCCCCATTGTTTTGGTCTGCGGCCTTGAGGCGACATCCTCTCACTCCAACCCGACGGAGGTCTTCCTCCACATCATCCAACCATCTAAGTTGAGGGCGTCCTCGAGTTCATGTGCTTCCTGGTTTCCCAATTAATAATTTTCGCGGTAATCTGTCCTCAGGCATCCTTTCCACATGTCCCAACCATCTCAACCTCCCTTTCTTTATTTGGGCGACTATATCCGGCTCTCCAAACAAGCCTTTCAATTCTTCATTTTTTTTATATTCCAGTCGCCATTCACGCACTTCTGGCCAGATATCCTTCTAAATATTTTTTCTCTCCCAGACCCCGAGGATCCTTACGTTTTTTTTCTACTGAGCACCCACGTTTCGCTGGCATAAGTGACGATGGGTCTTGTAATGTTATGGTGTGATAGATGTGTGTAGGTAGCTTGTGGCGTGAGCGTTTTAGCGAAAAGGGCTTGTAAGTACGTTGGAGATAGAAGTATTAAGAATAATTAAGAAAGCACCACTGTTTTATAAATAATTATATTATTCTTAGTAAATTTAAGTATATTACAATATCACACTGTATCTTAATAAAATAACGTTTATCTAGAGGGGGGATAATGTAGTGGAAGTACGAAATGAAAAATAATAGTTTTTAAAAATAATTTATCTAATTTTGTTAATATATTAGACTGTGAATTTAACTTCAAAAAGAGTGTATTTTAGAGTCAGGTACTGTAAATTGGGGTCATTGCTAGTAGGGAAACAAAGGCATAAAATTTAGTACAATGCAACTTGGCCAACTGCTTTGTTAGAGAGCATTCCTTCGGACAGTCTAACATTAGCTTTCAAAGAGTAAAGAGTACACAGTCTCACTTCATCCTTCAAACAGGACACTTCAGGAATCGCTCAGTGCCAATGATAGATATTTGCCTTTATTCTAGATAAACGTTATTTTAATATTGTAATTGTAATATACTTAAATTTACTAAGAGATAATATAATTATTTATAAAACAGTGGTGCTTTCTTAATTATTCTTAATACTTCTATCTCTTAACCGTATATACATACAAGCCCTTTTCGCTAAGACGCTCACGCCACAAGCTAACCTATACACATCATCACACCATAACATTACAGTCTGATAATAACTTTATAGGCAATTATTTTAACCTTGCGGAAAAAAAAATCCTTAAATCGCAGAACCTTCTGAACCGCAAAACAGACATCTAATTCCTGCCGATACTCTTGCCTTGATTTCTGTGGTAATATCGTTATTGTTAGTTTAGGAGCGATCCTAGATATTTAAAATCGTTGCACATTGGGAAGCTGTGACCCTCTCAACTGGATTTGTCCTTCCCCCACTCGACTTGGCTCTCGAAGTTTGCATGTATTATTTTGTTTTTATTCCGTTGATTTCCAGACCACGTTTCTTACAAGCCTCTTCCAGTTTCTGAAAAGATCTCTCCAAGGCCGCTTTAGTTCCCGCTTTAGAATCAAGACATCGTCTGCATAAGCGAAGTGTTGTGTTAATCTGTCGTAAATATACCGCTAACGTTCGTTCTTGGCCCGCACCGCTCGTTCTAAACAGAGATTAAAGATAACAGATCTTCCTTCTACCTAAGATACCTACCTTCTACTCTGAAACCCCATGTATGTAACACCTAAAATTATTATATATCATACCACCTAACCCAGGGTTAACCAAGCTTCCCTGGAATGGTAAAAAACAAAAGTCTTTAACTTCTTATCAGAAGGAAAACCTGTAACAGGGACCCATAGATGTTTCTCTTGATAAACGCTGGAATGATCATATCGCTTTCCCTGCGAAAATCCTGCCTGCTTAATTATATATATAGGTTTCATTGCCAGATTTTTGTCTCTACTAAGATAGGTGGGATCCCGAACAAAGTTTGGCGTGGTCCGCATCACACCAGTCACCGCCAGAACAAGTCAAGTGTTCAGGTCACCAAACCACAACCACTTTCAACTATCTAGGTTTAATGACCGTGGAATATAATATCCAAAGCATCATCGTGGGAGAGATATTCTAATTCTTACCCAAAGTTCCTTAGGCCTACATCTACTATGAAATCCTCAGACTACTGATCATCATCATCATCAGTGGCACTACAACCCAGTTAGTTGGGTCTTGGCCTCCTCGATCTTATTCCGCCAGTCGTCCCTCTCTCTTGCAGCCGCCATCCAGTTCCTAGTACGCAGTAGCTGCCTGGCATCCTGTGTCACGCTATCCAGCCACCTCAGTTTTGGTCTCCCAATCCTCCTCTTGCGGTCAGGGGCTTCCTGTAATAGCTTGTATGGAATTTCTTCCTGCCCCAATCTCGCAACGTGTCCAGCCCAACTGAGCCTGTTCAGCTTTATCCAGGCTACAATATTCGGCTCCTTCATCAGAGCATACAGCTCCCTGTTTGTTCTACGACGCCAAGTCGTGTTCTCACGTATTGGGCCGAAGATTTTTCGCAGTATTTTCCTTTCGAAAATTAACAGGCGCTGTTCATCTGTTTTTGTGATGGTCCAGGTTTCGGAGGCATATATCAGGACAGGGCGAATAAGAGTTTTATAAATTCTTAGCTTGGTTGCCCTGTCCAGCATCTTGCTTCTCATATGCATATTGAGACCGAAATAACACTTGTTGGCGGATATAATCCTCCTGCATCTCATTTGAAACATTATTGCCAGCAGTTACTAAAGATCCCAGGTAGACAAAGCTGTCGACTTTCTCAAAGCAGTAGCTGCCATCTCTAAAAGGGCCTTCAAACCTTTCATCATTTGTGAGAAATTTTGTTTTACTCTCGTTTATTAGAAGGCCCATACATCTGCCAGCTTTTTCTATTTCAATGAAAGCACTTCTCACAGCATCGGCAGATCTTCCCATGATGTCTTTGTCATCACATATGCCAGGAGTTCTACGGATTTATGGAATATAGTTCCGTTGGTTTGTATTCCGGATTTCCTAATAACCCACTCTAAAGCCAGGTTAAACAATAAGCAAGCTAACGCATCACCCTGCTTTAACCCATTAGAGACTTGGAAGTTTCCTGACATATCCGACGAACACGCACAGCACAGATGACGGAAGACATAGTCATAGCGACAAGGCGCACTAGCTTAGCTGGAATGTTGAGGTCTACCATTGCCTGATAAAGCTGGCTCCTATTTATACTATCGTAGGCTAATTTAAAGTCCACGAACAGATGGTAGGTGTTTAGCTGGAATTCTCTGCCCTTCTCTAGGATCAATCTCAGGCTAAAGATCTGGTCTACTGTCGATTTATCCGTTCTAAAACCACATTGATAACGTCCCAGAATTTCTTCGACATGGCGTTGCAGTCGTTGGAAGAGGATGTTTGAAAGTATTTTGTACGCTGCCGGTAGTAGGGATATGCCTCTATAATTACTGCATTCAAGTTGGGGGTATGCCTCTATAATAACCTCATTCCATTCCTTAGGCATCTCTTCTTTAACCCAGATATTAATTAGGAGGTTTTGTAAGACCTTAATAAGTTCAGGGCCTCCATTACTAAAAAGCTCAGAAGGAAGGTTGTCTATCCCTGGAGCCTTATTATTTTTCAGTTTATAGACAGCTTCTACAAACTCCTCCTCGTCAGGGGGCTCACAAACACCGGAGATTTCAGCAGATTCAGCTCACCTGAGGCAGTCATATTAGAGTTCAGTAGCCCATCAAAATGTCTTTTCCATCTGTCAAGAATGTCTGGCTTGTTTGAGAGAAGCGATCCATCTTCCTTCTTACATGTTGCTAATCTCGGTTTGAAGGGCTTTCTCCCATTGTTAATCTTGCGAAAGAACTCTCTGCATTCATTTCCATTCCGGTGCTTCTCAATGTCCTCCAGTTGTTTTCTTTCCCACTGCCTCTTCTTTCTTTTGTGAAGCTTTTTTTCAAGCCTACGTCTTGCCCGGTAGTACTCTGTAGATGCTCTGGTTCTTTTCCGTTGAATCATCACCTTATAGGCCTCATTTTTTTTATTAGTCATCTCTAAGCATTCTGCGTCAAACCATGGACTTCGGCGCAATTTTTCTTCGAATCCCAGGGTCTCCTCAGCAGCGTTGTTTATAGCGCCTTTGCAAGTTGACCAAAGCTCATTTAGGTCCGTTGTGACTTCAACATTTGCGGAGGCCAGTTTCCTATCTAGAGCGTTCATATATTGAAGCGCGGAGTCCTCATCCTTCAGTTTATTAACATTTATTTTCTTATAAACTTCGCCTCTTAGAGTTCTAATGTTCGAGATCCTAGCTCTAATGCGCGCGATTGATAGATAATGATCCGAGTCAGCGTTTGCTCCTCGATACGCTCTCACATCCAAAAGGTTAGATCGATGCCTTGAACTTATCAATAAATGATCAATTTGATTAGCAATATTTCCGTCCGGTGAAGTCCATGTTGCTTTATGTATTCTCTTATGAGGATATAGTGTAGTTGCCACAACAAGTCCTTTAGATACTGCGAAGTTAATAAGTATAATAAGTATAAGTTAAATTACTATAATTTTTACAATAATCATTCAATTAAATTTATTGTCTTACACTATATATTATAGAATCGATATTGTATGTTGAAAATTTTTGTCACGTAAGAGATAGTTCCACTATTTACAGATTTGATTTTTATTTTTTTCTTATTTCTTTTTATTTTTTTTTCAAACCATCCTCCTTCTAGTTGAAAATATTGGTTAGACGTTTATCGATTACAGCTTTTCCATTGCAAGTTGAACCCACTAACCCCGCAAACTCTATTTACCCACCAACTTTATATACACACACACATATTTAACTTTAATCCATTTAGGAAAATCTAATTAGCCTGACTGAAAAAGAATTAACCCCTCCACGCTCCCTACGTTCACTGATATTAATCATAATTTAAGAGTCCTCACATCCAATTTATAATCTACTATATAACTTAAGTAAACTTAGTTTAAATTATAAAAGATAAATTAAAAAAAAAAAAAAAAAAAATAGTAGAAGAAGCCGCTGTAGTTATGTTTGTTTTAGTTTAATTAGAAAATTTAAGCTGTTTATATATTTAAGACCTTCATTTTTTTTTTTTTTTTTTTTTTTTTTACTTACTTATCTCTTTAACAAGGTTCGTTGGAAATTTATTGCGGTGATTAGTTAAATTTAAATACCTAGATCTTTTTTAAGTTTGAAATGAACCAGTTTTTGTAGAGTTTCTTTTTTATTTTATTTTTTTTATGTGGAAGTGAGAGCGTGGGGGCAAATCTAGGAAATACGTAGAAAATGCTACGTGATATTCTAAACTGTGATAAAAGTTTTTGTTTTAGAAGCTCACATGGAAAAGTCAGTTTCTCTCTTTCTCTCTGGGAGAATACAGTTCTATTGTTTTTCACAATAATAGGGCATAAATTAGTTTAGCTGAGAGAACGTAGAGAGCATGGAGGAATAAAGTGGATGGAGGAAGGTTGTGAGGATTTGCCTGTTGTTTTTTTTTTTTTTTTTTTTACTGTAATAGCGTGTACTGGAAAAAAACTATGGTGAGATTTTTTTTTTTTGTGAGGATGCATGCGGTTGGAGGAGATATCCTCTTTTCGAATGTATGGGGGGGGGGTTAGTTTGTGAGGAGGACATAGTTGATTCTTTGCGCGCCAAGGGTTCTTCTATTCTCCCTCTCTGTATTTCTCTTACTTTCTCACGCTCTCCCCTCTCTGAACTTACCCATTCCAAGCTTTCGTCCTTATAGAAAGATTCAGACAGGATGTAAACACCTCACTCTGTAACGATTTACAACTGTTCCTTTTTTTTTTTTTAATATTCTTCTTTAATCTGTTCTTTTGCTGAGAAAATTTTTTGGCTTAGTATCAAGGAGGCTAGGAAAGCCTCTTTTTTTTTTTCACCACCCTATTGGGAAATGGTTCTCCGTTAACCCTAGTAACAATCACTATATCACTATAATATTTAACACATATCATATATTTATATATATATATATCGCACATTCCAGAAATATACATAAAGCTTTCTTATATTTCGCACATTTTCAGTTTCCATATATTTTTTTATGTTTTATTTTTTTTAAATTGTCGCAAAACCCTACAACATTTAATGTTTTAGACCTTTTGCCAAACATCATTTTTTTCAGGAATTTTTTTTGTTATTTGCTGCAGTGATAAAAAAACTACATTTATTTATTTATTTATTTATTTATTTTTTGTTATGTAAAAATTGATAAATTTAAAATGAAAAACCAGATAGTAAGAAAAACATTTTTCTTTTTTTAACATCTTTAATTTAGTATCTAATTTATTTATTTTAAATTTTAACTGATTAATTTGTTTTTTCCTTTCTCTTACTCCCAGTAAGAGAAACTATTGTAATCGTGTCAAATTTTCGATATCGTGTTTTCACTGGAAATATCCGTTTTGAGGTCCCCTGAGTCCAAAAAAGTGGTTTGTAGCAAATGGTTTGTGGATGTTACCGTATGTATGTGAACAGCATAGGTCAAAAACGAAAAACCGTAGAAAGTTGAAACTTAATATTCCGTTTAGGTATACCATGAGATCTGATAGTACGTTATTTGACATAATTCCTCAACCGGAAGTACCACGTTACAAGTTTTTTTTTTTTTGCTTTTTTGCAATTTTTTCAAAAATGGCTCCGACGATTTTTCTTGAAACTTGGAATATCAACTACACATACAAAGAGCTATAATTTTTATTTGAAACTTTTCTCCGGCAAAATTCATTTGAGGACACTTTTGGAAGTAGGGATGGGGCTAGGTTTTCATCTAAAGTGCTATTTCAGTTTATTATAGAATTCTGTTAATCTAAATAATAATAATTAGAATTAAATGTGTTGATGAAATTTCGAATTTGAAAAAATTGGCCATAGGAAGTGCGCTTACTTTACCACTTTACTAAATGATTTTTTTTTTTTCACTTTTTCGCAATTTTCTCAAAAATGGCTCAGACGATTTTCTTCAAACTTACTACAACTAAACTACACATACAAAGATGTACAACTTTTATTAAAAACATTTCTCTGGGAAATTCATTTAAAGGGGAGGGGTAGCGTTATGTTTTTCTCTAAAGTGCTATCATAGTTGATTATACAATTCTATCATCCAAAAAAAAATATTAATTAGAAATAAATAGATGGCCAAAATTTCGAGTTTCAAGAAATTTAGTAAACCGGAAGTGCGGTTTTACTGAACAGTTTTTTTTTTTTTTTTTTTAGTTTTCGACGAATTTCATTAAATTTTTGTTTCACAAAGTATAAAATTTGTCAATTATAATTTTGAGAACTGGTGTAAGGGAAAGTTGTGTGAGTGTTTCACATCAGATTTTTTTTTTTTACATAATATGGTAATAGTTTCTTCCAAATATTTTCCATTTGGGCTTTCTAACAATCCCCCGTACTGTAAGTGAACTTTGGAAGTGTGGAGTTAGTTACATTCCTAGAGGATTCCATATGGAATAAGAATGGATACGTAGATAAAATTGACATTTCAATAAGCCTGGATAATGAAACTGCTGTACAATTCCCCTAACAATGTAACACATTATATCAACTTGACGTTTGGTGGAAAATCAGAGTTTTCCCTATATTGCTATCCCTACAAGGAATATATTGTAATGCGCAATGGAATAAGAAATTCATATTACACAATATTAATGAATAATAAAGTAATGATTAACAATTTAAATTATTTAGTAAAAGCGTCTGTGTTTGAGTGTATCTATTCAATACATGCGTTCTTCATTCACCAACACCCACAGTACGTTTCCTGCTATACGAGTCACGCTGTGCTACCTTTAGAATCGCCCTAGGATGCAGCTGACCGTACGATGACGGGCAAAGCTTGTTCTGAAACTATAATGACTTCATATATTCAAGTGCCTTAATAATAATAATAATTATTATTATTTAAAAAAAAAAAATAAATAAAACAAGCTCAGAAGTTTTAAAAGTTAATATATTATTAATTTATTTAAGAAACACAAATTTAAAAAATCAGTATATTTATTATAATTAATCTAGATTCTTACTTAGAATTTCCCCAAAAGTTCTACAATCTACAATTATCTATAGACAAGATGTCGCTACACCGGAAGGTAAATAAATGTACACATAAAATACAAAAAAAAAAAAATCTGGTGTTAAACACTCATACAACTTTGTCTTACTCCTGTTCTCAAAATTATAATTGACAAATGTTATAGTTTGTGTACCAAATATAACGAAATTCGTCAAAAACTGAAAAAAACTGTTCAGTAAAAGCGCACTTCCGGCTTACTAATTCTCTTAAAACTTGGAATTTTGGCCATCTATTTATTTCTAATTAATTTTGTTTGGATGGTAGATTGTATAATCAACCATATGATAGCACTTTAGAGGAAGCTGTAACCCCACCGCCTCCCCTAAAAGTGCCCTCAAATGAATTTTCCGAAAGAAATGTTTTAAATAAAAGATGTAGATCTTTGGATGTAGTTTATATACGAAGATTCAAGAAAATCGTCAGAGCCAATTTTTGAGAAAATCGCGAAAAAGTGAAAAAAATCATTTAGTAAAGGTTAAGATAAACGCACTTCCGGTTATCCGATTTTTCAATAATAAGAGTAGGCCAGGTATCTCTGACTCAACTAACTGTTTCTTTTGTACCTTCCAACCTTCAAAAAACCCAAATTTATAAATATATATATTGGAAAAATTCCTTACTTTACAATCATAAAATATATAACAAGAATATATTTCGATACAATTTACATTTATTAATTCGCCCAAAAATGTATACATACAAAATACTGTAAACATTCATAAGGATGAAAGCTGTGGTTCTATCCATTCCGAACCTAAATAGTTTTTTATTCAGTGAGAAGGCAATAGCAGGTTTATAAAGCCAAATTCCGATGAGAGAGATATCTAATTTAATAAACTCATCTAGCAACTTAAGTGACATAGTAAAACAAAGAGATCAGGATAAGGGTCTTTCTATTAATCCTATTAAGACCCAGGCAATTCTATTTACTCATAGAAGGAAGATAGTAGGTTTTACATCTCCTAGGTTGTTAGGTACTTCCATACAGGTTAGCAAATCAATGAAGTTCCTTGGAGTAGTTCTCGACAGTAAACTGAACTGGTCGGAACATGTTAAGACACAACATCAAAAGGCGATAATCTCCTTTTGGCAATGTCGAAGAGTTGTAGGTAAGAACTGGGGGATCACTCCCAAGATGATGTTCTGGATTTATTGCATGGTCATTAAACCTAGATTGGTATATGCGGCTTTGGTGTGGTGGCGTCGCATAGAAACACGATCCGCTAGGCAGCTGTTGGAAGAAGTCCAACGTTTGGCTTGTCTGGCGGTGACTGGAGCGATTCGGACTACACCGACCGCATCTATGGAGACTTTGTTAGGGATTCCACCTCTCTTTGTGGAGGTGAAAAACCAGGCAATGAAAGCCTGTTATAGAATTAAACAGGCAGGTTTTTGGCAGGGTAAGCGATATGGTCATTCTACCATTTATCGTGAGATGCTTTTAAGGATTCCCATTACAGGTTTCCCTTCTGATAGGAATTTGAAGACTTTTGTCTTTGGTAATTCCTACAGGGTTAGGTTGCCTTCTAGGGAAGATTGGTTAACCCTGGGTCCGCCTGGTGTGATTCCTGAGAATTATCTCCGATGCTACACGAACAGTTCTAGGATGGATGGTAGGTCTGGGGCTGCCGTCTATTTTGAGACGGGAGATCATTTGGTAGCGCCTCTTGGTGAGTAAGCCACCGTTTTCCAGGCTGAGGTTTATGCAATTCTTTGCTGTATTTTGGATGAGAGGGTGCGTAACACTAATTTAAAAGATGTTTGTATCTGCTCGGGCAGCCAGGCTGCGTTGAAGGCGCTTAATTCATGTGTCTTCACTTCCAGATTGGTGTTGGAATGTTCTAAAAGACTGGAAGATCTTTCTTTAATAAAGGATGTGCTTCTGGTCTGGGTTCCAGGTCATATAGGAATTTTTGGGCATGAGAAGGTGGATAGGTTTGCCAAATTAGGTGCCTCTCTCCCTTTCATTGGTCCAGAGCCTGCTGTTGGTGTGTCTTCTGGCACATGTTTGTCGGGCTTTCAGACGTGGATGACCTCACAGCACTCATCCTTATGGATGAGTGCAGTGGGTTGTCGGCAGTCTAAAATGCTCATTGGGGGCCCAGACGGAGCTTTGAGTAGCGGGGTCCGATGTCTTTCACGGACCTCCCCTCAGACATCTGGTTGGATTCCTCACTGGGCATTGTGGTTTAAGGAGACATCTCTATATAATGGGACTCGTGTCTGACCTCTTTTGTAGAGTTTGTGACACTGAGGAGGAAACACCCATGCATCTGATGACGAATTGTTTGGGTTGTGAGGAGATTAGGTTTAGGACCTTCGACCGGAATAGGATATCGGTAGAGGATCTTAAGCTGTGTCCTTTTAAGGTTTTGGTCCGATTGGTTCGGTCTGTGGTGAAACTTAGATGGTTAAAACCTGGGCCTGGATTTTTGTTCTAGTCCCAGTGGTAGGTATTCTTTAGGGGTAGCTATATGGGCCCTAGGGGGCTTTGGATAGCGTAGGATTTACTTCCCTCCCCTTTTGTGAATAATAATAATAATAAACCAAAGAGATATCTATATGACCTGCTATCCAGACGATAAACTTAGAAGATGATGCCCCCTACACATTCTAGAACCAGTTTGGAATGAAAACAGATGAAACTTGATACCCATAATGCTAGCAAATCTATTAGAACATTTATGAAAACGACTTTTAAATTTGAAATGCTGACCCGGTTTTTCCCATACAGCAGTGAATAACATAAGCCCAGAGTCTAGAAAACTCGACGTGATTGCATTCATCAAGAGGCATCATCATTTGTGCTCTCCGCTACAAAATACATCTCGGAACTTGCAAGATACGAAACACAAATTGTGCAAAAAATGTATGTGGAAATACAAAAGGTGATGGTTTTATTTAAAAAGAAATTATGAGGCTAAAAATAATTTTTAGCAATTTTCGTACTTAAAAAGAAAAAGGATAAAAGAGAAGAGTAGATTTATATATTTCTCATTAGGAAATGGTGTAAAGAAAAAAAGTCAGAGTCCCCAGGTGTTAAGGCTAATGCAGTAATAAATAATGTGGGTAATAAAATTGCATTTCAAATTACTAAATTAAATTACTAAACTATATTGCAAATTATCACTAAAGAAGAAAACTAAACGCTTCTTCTACTTTAAATTAATTATTAAAAAAGTTTGGTAAAAAAAAATTAAAAATTCTAATCGATTATTATAATCTAACGGTTAAATTTTATTTTATCAATAATTAAATATTAACTTAATAATTAATATAAACATATTTGTGTATGAAAATATAAATAGTGAACAAAATGAAATATTGGACAATAATAACTGCTGCAATATGAGACTTAATTATGTCAGGATATTCTACCCTTATAAATTTACATAATTTCTAGCCTCGCTATATTATACCAACGGCTTCTATTTACAATATTATATATTTAAAATTTAATTGAACATGAATTTACTTACTTTCATTATAACTTTAATAAACAATGAAAATTAATCGCTGACTGGGAATTACTTTAAAAAAAAAAAATAATACTTAGGTCGTAAAAAGAAATTAGAGTAAAATGTTAACCTGGATTCAACACAATTTTTGTTGCACAAAAATTAATAATGTGCAGACAAGGACATTGTTAATACGATTAAAACAATCTGTTTGAAAAGACGTCTAAGTTCTCTCGCTTTTTTGTTCTGGAGACCTTCGCTACCTGGGTGCGCTACCAATAACCGTAGCTTCACACTTCTTCTCATGATGCTGGGTCAACATCGTCTTTGCCCTCATGGCAATCGAACCCTAAATTCTCGCATTAAAGGCGAGTGCGCTAGCCACTTGACAAACGTGTGAGGATTTTACTGCATATTTACATAGTTATAATCGACAAATCTTCTTTAAACATTGTCCCGTGTTACCCCTTTCCTCTCTGGTCCATGGGGTTTACCAATCCCCGTTGCAAGCAACTAGGTCGTTTTACAAGAGAAGGATATCACCACCATGGAAGACTATTTGTGCAAGGCCTCGCCATGGCAGAAATGCCCACCCTGGCACTCACCCGCTTCACCCATTCAAGGGCAGGTTGAGATATTCTCAACCAGCGCGTAAAGTGATCCCACAAAGTAGTCACACCTCACACCCTAGCAAGCTCTGGTAAACCGCGCACATCCAACAAATCTGCTTCCAGCTACCGGCTGGCACTGGGGTTTAATTTATATCGCAGGTCTTCTCCCGCTCAACTCATGACCTCGGTCATTGGAGTTGTTGGTTAAAACACGGCCACTACGAATCCAACCTCAATTGCAAGCCGATCCGATGCTAACTATGATCTTAAGCTGCCATACACACTCATAATTTGAGTCAATTTGTAAGGTTCCCGTTCGCTTACAGTTGTGAAGAATAGTACTTGTAGTACCTTTTAAAGTATCCGCCCATTCTTGATTTCTCAGAGTTACAATTCTTACTATGAAAGTAGCTTTCTGTAATTGTAATTGTAATCATCTTTATTTTGAGAGGCAGGTTTGGGGTTGTTCAAGGAATCAGGGGTTATGTGATTGTCAGTGTGGATACACTCAATTGCGCCCATAGTTCAGTAATTCAAACTCTAACGAGCTTAGCGTGACTGAACGCACGACCGATGGATCGTGCCATCTACTGATTCCTGTCCATTGCCTCAAGTACAGGGGTGCAGTAACCCAGGATACTTACACGCAACCCTGCAAGGGGAAAGGATCAAGATAGGATTGTCGGGTTGAGGAAATCCCAACCCGAAGGGTGGGCGATGGTGACGCCACATACCCACGCCCTAAACATAATATAATTTTTACTAAATACTAGCGCCTTCAATGTCATATCAATGGAATTGTTAGTTGCTTTAATTAGCATAAAATTTTTAATGAGAGCCGATGTATTTTTATGGGGAAAATGTAAAAATAGACCAAACTGGTAAACTCACACTTTTCAAAAGGACAAAAGATTTTTCTTCACTCAGAATTTTTGGAATTCTCTAACTAACATCCACCTATTCTTCACTTCTACTCCCTACACAAGACATCTGATTCCAACACATTGGTATAAAAGTTTTAATTGAGCGGTAGTTACTGCTTATTATTTTTTTTTTTAATTTAAGGCACGGCAACATCTATGGTCATTGGCGCCCGGAGCCATCTCAGTCCAGTGCCGGCCTCCGGACAGTGTTCTCTCGTCAAAGACAATACTGTCCATCACCGGACAGTGAGCTGTGGAGGCTCCTAGGAAGAAAAAATCTAAGGGTAGCACAGCTGGACTCGAACGCAGGTCCTCCGCGTGAGAGTCCAGTACGCTAACCACCTTCCCTTATCCCTTCCCGATTGAGCTAATAATACATAGCCTTTACGACATCAAACATAAATAAAACGCCAAACGTATATTCCGGTAAAAACTTAAGTAACGAAAATTTGACACGATTTCAAAATAGGGTTAAGTAGTGCGTCTATGATATCTATATTCAGGAAAACTGCAATCTTTGACATGAAATTAACTATTTAATGGATTCATTAATTTAGTGTCGAAATTGTTAGTGCTATAATTGATATTGGACAGGTATTCGATCGGGTTTGGAAATACTTCCCTCCACATATTACTTGATCCTAAAATCCTACCTTACTAAATGATACTGCCGGGTCACGCATGGCTCTAAGCTTTCCTCCAGATTCCTCGCGAGTGGCAGGAGGAGTACCGCAAGGAAGTATTCTAGTCCCTCTGCTTTATGAGACCCTCTACATATCGATATTCCGCAATCCTCGCACACAACCACCGCCACATTTGCAGCTCACACAGCTTTCCTTTCTTCTGATCCAGATCCACAATCCGTCACCTACAACATCCAAAAATCATTTAAAGAAAGTAGCATTATGGTGGAAACAATGGAAAATTAAAATTAATGAGGGTAAAAGTAACACGCCGAGGAACTTGTTCTTCACTATATTATAATGACACCCCTTCCCTGTTGCAGACACCGTGAAATACCTAGGTACTTCACTGTGAGATACCTAGGTTTTGTACTGTGTATACAAAAGACTCACATGGAACCCACATACTAGACTAAAACGACAAGAGCTAAACACTCGATACAGACTTCTTCTTAGACTACAAGACAAACGCTCCAAACTCTCATTAGACAACAAAGTGCTTATATACAAAACAATTTTACTACCAATTTGGACTTACGGGGCTAAAGTCTGGGGCTCAATTAAGCGAACCAATTCAAAAAGAATATAGTCAATCCAATCCAAAATCCACCGCAAAGTCACCCAAGCTCCATAATAAGGATCCAACATGTTCTTACACAACGACCTAAAAATCCCTTTCATCGTAGAAATTGTATCTTCCCTATTATGAATCTCTCTTCCTTCATCCTAATCCTCTAGTCCTACAATTGACCTCTTCCCACATTCCAGGTGACTTCTCCCCGCCGACTAAATGCCTGTGGGCGCGAGACTTATTTTTTCAACATCAAACTGCCTAAGTAAACAAACAATAAGGGATATTATTACTGAATGTGCACATGTCCATATTTTCTAATATCATTTTCGCTAATTGTATTATACATACAATACATATAATTTCCATGAAAGTATTAAAAAAAAAATTATTGAAAATTACATTTTAGATAATAACATAGCAAAAATAACCCAATTTTAATATAAATAACATAATTAAAGTTTTATAGCATTTAATTTATTAGTTTACAGCAAACTAAGTATTGAAAAGTTGGGTGAGCTAATCAAAAATGGATTTTATGAATGTGATTTACAGACACCATTGTAATTAAAGTTCTATAACAACAAAATTATTGTTAACTCTGACTGTCTGTATATATATATATATGTGTGTGTGTGTTTCAGTTCTTAATAATATAGTAATAACAATTGGATCCCTGGTCTGTATTAAAGGGAAAACTGGCTAGCGTGAGTTGGTTATAGTAGGTAAGGTAACTCTGTACTACAGTAGTCTGTATTCTCCGGTATACCTGTTAGGACAATCGTCTCTAATTAAGCGGCCAATAACTCTGTACCTAATTAAGACTCTCTCTCTTACACATACAACCACATACACTACTACTACAATCTCAGCACACCACCTCCCTGTACAATATAGAACAGCTATGTAGATAGTAAACCAGCCGTTTGCAGTTGCCAACTCGATTGGTTTATCAACTTGTAAACTAGCTAACGTTCTATCTTGTTGATTAATTGGATAAAATATTACACTATTCATTACTTTTTGCTTAATTGTGTTTGTATATTGTGTGTAAATATTATAATACAGAATGCTTATTTATTTTGAAACTGTAGGAAAGATAGCATTTTCTCATATACAAGTTTTCAGATTAAACCATTTGGAAGTAGAATAATGGCAACTGAACATAATTTCAGATAGTTCTACGGAATTAGTGGCGTTATAAATTTCAAATGTTATATACGGTGGATTTAATTGGCGCTCTCTTCTGGACTACACTGTTACATTTGGACTTTTACTATCTGTTTAGTTACTTGGTAGATATTCCACCATGTTTATATATATGTAAGGTTAGTAATGAGTAAGTAGATATTGTAATTAAATGAAATTTTGTAACTGTCATTTTATTTATAAATTATAATCACAGCCATAAAAGTAAGTCTATGTGTGTGTATTTCACAGAGGCATCTTTATTTATTTATTTGCCATCATATCGTACAAACTGTATGTAATAAAAATAAGAATCAATCATAAAAAAAAAAAAAAAACAAACTTTGAAAATAAATTACATCAATAAACCACAAATACTTTGTAAGAAAACTGAATTTAATTTTGATTTTGAGAAAAATCAACATTATTTATTAATAATACTATGAACAAATTAGTGATCAATTTCTTTTGGTTTTAACGCCCAAAAAACTGAACATTTCTGCCTGATAAGACTATTGTCAGCACTATTAAAAACTGCAATTACATTATTTTTTTTTTAACATAACCTCACCTTTATGTTAATAAGGTTATGAACTATTACGAGATATTTTCCTGGAGAGCCTGCTTATTTTTGTTGGTATCGACCGTTTTCAGGCGAGTCGCCCATTATCAGGATGTTTTTTTTTTTTGTCAAACAATGTGATAACATAGAGACTTGCATGGAGCAAATTTAGTTGATCAACGCCTGAAACCTGGTCGATGACCACAAAAAATAAGCAGTCAATCAGGGAAAAATATATTTCTGATACTTTCCAGCTCTGCAATATCAACCACAACAATTATGAACTATTGATATTGTTATGTAATTACTGTTTTTTAGTACTGCTGAAGATGGCTTCGTTAAGTCGAAACGACCAGTTTTTTAATGGTAAGCTAGGAGAAATAGTCACTAATTTGTTTTTGTTTTTTCGGGCGTACCAACTTCCGAGGTAATTTTATTTTATTTTTTTTCTAGTACTGACATGTTATCATTCAGCCATATATGCTTATGCGTTATAGAATTGACTACATACTTAGTGCCTCAAACATCCATTCACGCAAATAAATACAAACACGCCAATAAATACATTCATACAATTGGGGCTCCTAAACCTAACGCGACTCATTCATACAAACTATCATACCAACATTCATATGTTATTAGCGCCCCCCCCCCCAATTAAAGTTCCTTCACAAACCTGGTCCACACGCACATGTTCCTTCACAAACCTGGTCCATACGCAAACCTGGAATGGCACATGTTCATCCTTTATGGAATCCAACTCAACGCCTTACCAAGCGTAGTGGAGCGTAATAATTGAACAAAACACCATACCCCTCATCGATCCTGTCAACGAGGGGTAGTGTGGATATTTCGTTGTGGCATCCCTTTTTTTTAATATACATAGAGAAATTTGTTATAAGTATTAGTATTATTATCCTCTTCATTGATGAGAGAAGTTATGCATTGATGAAAGTAATTTATGCTTTGTAAAAGTAGTAGTTATGCGTTGATGAAAGTAATTTATTAAAATTATGAAATCTGGAGGACTTTTTATTCCTAAAAATACAGTTTTCTCTAATAGAGCTTATTTAACATAAACAATTACTCCATGTAAGGTACAAATGCTGTATTGTATTGGTTTATTCTGTAGTTAACTTTAAATGGTTTAGCCAAAATGTATTACTGACTGTAGAAAATATTACCCTAGATATGTTCATACTCTGCTTAAAACTGTTTTTTATCTAGCAACAGATATATTTCATATAAGTGGAAATTATTAAAAATTATCGTTTAACCCTAATCCTTTTGGTTGAAACCAACGATTTAGAACTATTGGTTTTAGTAGTTTGTCCTATAATGGAGTAACTAATTCTACGATCACATCATAGATATTGATTTGAAAATTAATAAACAGTTTGAATTGAATGTGAATATTATTATAGCTGACTGTAGAACTGTCATAGAGAGGTTGATGGAGAATAAGGAGGAGGGACACAAACTTACTTGAATTTGATTACGTTGCCGGGGCAAGTTGCTTGCACCTCTGTCAAGACTTCCCACCGTATTGAGAAGGGAGTTTAGAAATAAGACTCAAGTTACTGCTATTCCAGCATCCCCTTAAAATTAATCTTCTAAGAAAATTGATTTTAGGTCATTGCTCGTCGGGAGTGTTGCTCACAAGGACATTAGTTTGCCGTACAATTGTTCGCCTGAAAGTAATAATTAATAAATAAATAACAAATAGCTTTATTTTACTTCATAATATATACAAAACATTACAATTAAGAATTTATTATTAAAAAAAAATAACTTTACATAACTCACACTACAAAAATAGACACTATATTTCTACAAGATAAGCAACACATTACAAAAAAAGTTGTGTCCAAGGTGAAAGATGACTTTTGTGAAAAGTGCACCAAAGTTGGCAACAGAGATGTCAATAGATAGGATAGTGTGCTGTGAAACAATACGACGAGTTTTGAGGAAATCTGGATATAATGGCCAGACCGCTAGAAAGAAGCCAATGGTTAGTTTAAGGAACAAACAAAAATAAATCGTTATTCGCCAATGAATTACAAAAAAGAAAGAAAAAAGAACCACTTCATCCGCAAAACGCAGATTGTTCAGATTGACTCCCGGTGATTCCATATCCATAATTTTCCCAGTGCATTTTCCCTGAACACTTACTCAGAAACGCCATCAAGGAATCCAGGTGTGAGAGGGTTTAAATTTGTCGCAATTCCCTCTTGAGCGGAAAAATACTACAGAATGGTTCCAAGCTTATTTCTAGTCTTAACAATTGTTTTACCAATATTTCAGCATTTCTAATATCGATCTATTAATCGAGATTAACTCTTGGCGTTGGACGCTACTAAACAAAAACCTGTGGTTGCCTATATCGAATGCTTTACTGTAATCAATAAATGTAAAGTAAATCCTAGTATTTAGTTGATGAATTTAAGATTGTCTATTACAGCGAAATCCAGCTGTACCCTTTGCGAAATCCAGCTTGGTCTAATGATTGGTATTCATTTAATGTAGTTTTAATTCGAATAATTATTAATGAATAATACCTTCCTAAAATAAAGATAAATAAAATAAGTTATTTTTTCTACTTCTAAAGACTTTAGAGTTATGAAATGTTATCCTATTAATTTTTTACTTTCTCATTTTTAAATAGGGAATGTTGTGCTTCTAGTCTGGGTGCCAGGTTACATGGGAATTTTTAGGAATGAGGAGGTGGATAGGTTTGCCAAATTAGGCGCCTCTCTTAGCCCGCTGTCCAGACATGGACAGCTTCACAGCATTCATCCTTATGGATGAGCTCAGTTGGTTTTCGGCAGTCCAAAATATTCAGCGGGGGTCCGGACAAGGCCATTAGTGAGACGTTGTTGTGATTTTCACGGAGCGCTCTCAGGCATCTGGTTGGATCTCTTGCTGGACATTATGGTTTAAGGAGACATCTCCACATAATGGGGCTCATGCCGGATCCATTTTGTAGAGTCTGTGAGACAGAGGAGGAAACACCCATCCATCATATGACTGATTGCCTTGGTTGTGAGGAAATTAGGTTCAGGACCTTTGGTCGGAATAGGATATCTGTGGAAGAGCTTAGGCTATTTCTGCTTAAGGATTGTCCGATTTATTCGGACTGCGGTGAATCTTAGATGGATTAGATCTGGGTTCTGGATTTTTGTTCTAGACCCGGTTTGTTGTTGTTTTTCTTGGGGTAGCTATATGCGCCTAGTGAGGCTTTGTATAGCGTAGGGTTTCCCTCCCCACAGACAAATAATGATAATAAATAGGGAATGTATTCATTAGCGAGAATGTATTTATTGGCGAGAATGTTGGTGTAAAGTATAGTTTAGGTTTTATTTTTATTTCGGAATTGGAAGAAATTTTAAAAAAGTACTTCAATCACATTAGGTTGAGATAACCATTAGAATTATTCACTTATGAGTATGCAGAAATATTTGTAAAAATATTGCAGTCCTAGTTTAGTAAGTACAGGAAAAATGAAATTGTATATTGAGGTGAGATACCTCTCTTAGGCTCTGTTTAGTAAATATAGTAAAAAAATAAATAAAAATATTGTTACATCTATAAATGAAAGGCCGGGTGACTAATAACACTTTATTAGTTGATAACAAAAACCTCTCTGTTCTACTATTCCAATTAGTAAAGGCACACTTCTTAACTTCCTCGTAAATTCATCTTGTTACTTTTCATCCAAAATGTCTCAAGTACCATATGTGCTCAATTCCCTATGTGATCTATTTTATATTAATGCAATGTGGAATATGATTGCTCGTGATTCGCCACACTACTCCCCCCTTTTCATCCTGCTCGCCCCAAGCAGGCTGCACATTTCGGTAGGGTGTCAGGCGATCGATGTGTACGACTTTCCTTTCTGGATGTGGTAGACGACGTCGTTGATCCGGTTGAGATCAGGTATGTTCCGTCCCATGCTGGCTATAGCTTCGGGGATTTCCCCTTAGTTCTCTTCGGGTTAAACAACCAGACCTGGTCGCCCTCCTTAAACATAGCTGCGTTTGCCCGGATGTCGTATCTTGTTTACCTTTGGCCACTAGCCATATTGATCCTCTCTCGGGCCCGGTTGTGTATGTGCCGTAGGTTGCTCTCCAGGGCGGTGACGTATGCTACGGCTGACATAAGCTCCGGCTGGGGGAGATCCAAACAACAAGACTCACGGAAGTCTTAGCTCTCTCCGGAACACCATACCTGCCGGTGTCCAACCAGTGCTCGCGTATATGGCCGATCTGTATGCAAGCAGGAACAGTGAGAGCCTCCTGTCCCAGTCGCGCTGGTGCTCGTCCACAACCTTCCGCAGATGCTCCTCGAGCGTTCCAATGAAGCGCTCGACCATGCCATCTGACTGGGGGTGGAGTGGTGTGGTCCGGATCCCCAGCAATTTGCACATCTCCGTGAAGAGGAGGGACTCGAAGTTCCGGCCTTGGTCGCTTGTGAAGCTCCATCGGTACGCCATATCAACAAAAGACTTGGTTCACTAACACGTCGGCTACCGTTGTTGCTTCCTGGTTTGTTAGCGCGTATGCTTCGGGCCACTTCATGAAATAATCTATTGCCTCCAGAATGAATCGGTTGTCGTCCGCTTCTGGGAAATGGTCCTGCCACGTCGATCGCCATCCTTTCGAATGGGGCGCCCACATTATATTGTTGCATGCTCCTCTTGCCCTGGTCCGGAGGCCCTTGCTGGCACTCCTTGACGTCCTCTCTTCACCAGTAGTACCTCTTCCGCACTCTGCATAGCGTCTTGTTAACTCCGAAGTGCCCGCCACTAGCCCCTCCATGCAGTTCCATTAGGACCTCGCGCACCAGTTCCTTTGGCACCACGGTCTGTATCAGCTTCGATGCTCCATCCGCTGTCTCCCAGGCCCGTTGGAGTATCCCGCTTCCATCTACCGGCAGTGAGTCCCACTGTCCCACTTCTCCCCGAGATGTCACTTCAGACTGGCCGCTGTCATGACTCCCTCTCCCGCAGATTCGCCTCACGTCCGGGTATCTCAGCTGGCAAGTCCGTAGGTGACTAGGGTGCCACCTCGCCCCTTCTTCTCTGGAGGTGTCCCTCCTGGTCCCGTTCTCTGGGCGCCTACAGTGTTTGCAGTCGTCGCTGCATGGTCGTCGGGATACGGAACTCGTCGGATTCTTCAGAAATGGAACTTCTGATTTACTTGATAGACAGCAGGCAGGAACAAAAATAAATAAATAAATAATAAAAATAAATAAATATAAAAAATATATAAATATGTAAATAAATAAAAATAAATGAATAAATAAATAAAAATAAAAATACCTGCCTTACATATCTCTACTCTTGCCTTTGATCACGTTTCAGAAATCACCGCAGGGGAACAAGTCCTCCGCGGCTCCTCCTGACACTTTCATAGAATCATAGAATTGTACAATAAACTAAAATAGCTCTTTAGAGGACAACCTAATCCAATCCCTCTCTCAAAAGTGCTCTTATATGAATTTTCCTGGAGAAATGTTTCAAATAAAAATCGTAGATCGTTATGTGATTAGTTAATACACCAAGTTTAGAGAAAATCGTTTAAGCCATTATTGAGAAAATTGCAAAATAGTGAAAAAAATTCAGTAAGTGGTTCCGGTTAAGGAATTGTGACAGATAACGTACTGTTGGATCCTATGGTGATACCCAAACGGAATACCACGTTTGAACGTTCTACGATTTTTCGTTTGGAGGTATGCTGGTCACATACATACATACGCACACAAACACATAAACACAGACCATTTGCTAAAAACCACTTTTTTGGACACAGGGGACCTCAAAACGGATATTACGGGTGAAAACTCGATATCCAAAATTTGATCCGATTACAATACTTCCTCTTACTAGGAGGAGTAAGAGAAAGTAATAAGATCAAATTTCTAGACAACATTTCGGATATAAGGGAATGGGCATAGTTTCAGTACTGTGAATGACCAAGGTGTACTTTGTTATTACAGATCTTATCCTTCGTTGGGTAGCTTGAAAAATGATTAATAATATGCTCTCATTCTAAAACTTATCAGAAAATTAGATACCTTGATTAGCTATCCCGCACATTGCCGACAGGAAGACTTGTTCAGCACTGTTAAATTGATCACCAACTTCATACAATGAATATAATATTGTTTAAACCTTCAGTAGTGAATTTCAGATGGTTTCAAAACCTCATAGACCAGAGTGCAGATTTTTAAAGGGTATTTACAGGGTGCCAAGTTCTTCTTGCTCTTCGTTTGAAAGTATCATTACATCGATATTCTTATACCGAATAATCCTCGTACAACATATAAAATATTTGAATAATTCCTACTTCCTCCAACAGCAAGAACGTAAAGTAAAATAAACCTTATTCTATTCCCTAACATGCATAATGCATGTTTGCAATATTAATAAATCATAACATGCAATGATAATAATCTAGATAGATCAGAAACCGAAACGCCTGTGGAGCTAATATTGTAGAGTATGATAGTCAAAAGGTCAATTGCTCCAAAAAAAAAAAAAATATCAATAATAATAACAATAAAGCAGGGAAGGGAATAGTTAAGTGGTTAGCGTACTGGACTCCCACGCAGAAGACCCAGGTTCGATTCCAGCTATGCTACCCTTAAATTTTTTCTTCCTGGGAGCATCTACAGTTCACTGTTCGCTGATGGATAGTGTTGTTTGTGACGAGAGAACACTGTCCGGGTGCCGGCAGTGCACTGAGAAGGCTCCCGGCGTCAATTACCATAGATGTTGACGCGTCTTAAATTAAAAAATAACAAAAAACATTAAAGCACTCTTATAATTCCATACAATACAAAAGCAATAAACAAAAATAATATTTTACAAACACATAATAAATAATGAACATGAAATCATCTCGTCATACTTTCTTTATAATATTGTTAAAGAAATACAGATTATTAAAGACAATACTTTCATATCCAGTTAAATATTAAATGACTAAACAATATTAATTTCTTTAAGGAATTAAATGAAGCTCTTTATTTTAAGTATAAATTAAATGAAAGTAATTATTACTTAATTTTTATTATTTCATTAAACTCATCAGAGTTTTTTTTATACCAGGGCATTTTTGGTGTACTTAAAAAAGGATTTTCTCAATTTTTCCGTTAAAGTATTCATCAAAATTAATACGTGTTAATTTGTTAGTTTTAAACCATTTCCGATTAAAACCAATAAATTAATGAATACTGGGATACATAATGGGAAAGTATTCACAACTGCAGACATATTATTACAATTGAACAATTAACGGATTTTGAACAATAATTACTCTTGGCGACAGAATAATACAAAACTACTAATTATCCCCACCCATCCACTGTTACTTCCATTATTAATGACATAAAATACGGTTTGTTTAAATCATTTATACGATATACTGCTACCATTTCCATTTCAGGTTTTTATAAATTAACTAGAATTTTGTCTGTTGTCAATTAATTTATTTTTAATTATTAATTTAAAATTTAATGTTACTTTACGGCTTATTGTTAAATAGACATTGTTGTCTGTAACGAGAGAACACTGTCCGGAGGCACCAATGTCAAATGTTGACGCGCCTTAAAGCAGCAAAAAAAAAAAAATCTAACTTTTAGGCTCCTTCAAATTTTATAACCTTGTTGCTCACCTTTCTATATATCTGAGGCTTTATAATTAGATCTATTGCTTAAATCCGATATTTATATCAAACCACCACTTTCCCTTTTCTTCTACGAACTACGAGTATAATAGGTTTAAGAAGAAGAGAAATTGGGTTTATGAGATAATAAGCTGGAGATAATGTTGAACACTATATAATCAGGAAAGTAACACAAACTGCCTGGACTTTACAGGAATATATAAAATGGAAGTGAAAGATTTAGTGTGAGCAAAGAGAAAGGTTGTTGACGCATTGTGACTGCTGTATGAACTGTTGCAAGACTGTTGGAAGACCGGTCAAGTATGGCTAACGCAGCTGTATTTAAACTAAACTAGTGATTAAGACTGTCAATTTTTGTGTGTGTGTGTCTCTCTCTCACTCTCTGCTTTAGATCCCTCACTTCGGATCCTATATCCTCATCCAATTGATATGAGAAGGACAAGAAATTGGGTTTATGTGATAATTAAACTGGAAGTAATGCTGAACACTGTATAATCAGAGAAGTATCAAAAATTGCCTGTACTTTACACGAATATATAAAATGGTAGTGAGAGATTTTGAGTGAATAAAAGAAAAAGGTTGTTGACACGTTGAGACTGCGGTATAAACTGTTGCAAGACAGTGGAAGACTCAATTTTTGTGTGTGTGTGTCTCTCTCTCTCTCTCTCTCTGCAGAAATAATAAGCAGGTTTCCTAATTTACTGTAATATTACACTGCAATAATAAAATATTCTAAATATAATTCTGCGATTGGTGTAATGTATAGTGAAAATAGATATGTATATACCCAGTGGCGACTCCTGGAATAGGGTGAGTGGAGTTTCACAAATAAGCAAAGTAAATTAAAATTTCAACTTAGCAAAATAGTAATGCATTTTCAAGTATTTTAATAAAATTTGTGTCAAAATAAATTAAAGTTAAATTGTAGAATCCACACTAAAATATTCTCTAGAACTCTAGATCCCTCTGGATTTTACCCAAGTGATTTTTACAATTTTCTTCCAAATGGAAAAAAAGGAAATAATACAAGAATCTTACTTACATTCACAAAATATTTTAATCTTAAATAACTTATTAGAACTTTCATTTAAACTTTATTTTTTTTTTATTTACTTACTTGAAACAAATTAAGTTACGATCTAAGGGTTGTAGTCTATTTCTTTAATTATGATTTCTTTCTTTTTTTTTAATTTAGTTAAAGAATACAATTTATTTAATTGTATTTCGCTAGGTACTATAATTAATATTGTAACAAGGAAGTTGATTTAATTGTTATTGAAACTTTGATTTAAATTAAATAAAAATTATAAAAAAAAAGAAAAAAAAAAAGCAAAAATATATAAATCGTATAATAACAAATTTTCCGATTAAAATAATATATAGGAAAAAAAAAATCTGGTGTGAAACACTCACACAACATTCTCTTACTCCAGTTTTCAAAATTATAATTGACATATTTTATAGTTTGTATACCCAAATTGAATGAAATTCGTCGAAAACTGAAAAAAAAAAACTCGGCCAGTAAAAGCGCAACTTCCGGTTTACTACTTTTCTTTAAAAACTCGTAATTTTGGTCATCTATTTATTTCTAATTAATTTTGTTTGGATGATAAAATTGTATAATTAATTATGATAGCACTTTAGAGAAAAACATAACCCCACCACTCCCACATAACTGCCCTTAAATGAATTATCCCAGAGAAATGTTTTAAACAAAATTTGTAGATCATTGTATGTTTAGTCTATATACGAAGTTTCAAGGAAATCGTTGGAGATATTTTTGAGAAAATCGTGAAATGTGAAAAAAATCATTTACTAAAGTGGTAATGTAAAAGCACTTCCGGTTATCCGTTTTTTTTTTTTTTGAAACTCGGAATTTCAACAACATATTCAATTCTAATTAACATTATTTAGATGACAGAATTGTTTATTTGTTTGATAAATTGAAATAGCACTTTAGATGAAAACCTAACCCCTCCCCTCACCCGATAACTGTCCTTAAATGATTTTTTCCAGAAAAACATTTCAAATAAAAGTTGTAGGTCTTTGTATGTTTAGTTTATATACTAAGTTAAAAGAAAATCGTCGAAGCCATTTTTGAGAAAAACGCAAAAAAGTAAAAAAAAACAACAAGTAAAGTGGTACTTCCGGTAGAGAAATTTTGTCAGATGATCCACTGCCAGATGCCATGGTGATACCTAAACGGAATATCAAGTTTCAACTTTCTACGATTTTTCGTTTTTGAGCTATGCTGTTCACATACATACACAGACACACACACGCACGCACGCGCGCGCACACACACACACACACAGACCATTTGCTAAAAACCACTTTTTTGGACAAAGTGGACCTCAAAACGGATATTTCCGGTGAAAACTCGATATCGAAAATTTGACATGATTACAATACTTCCTCTTACTAGGAGTAAAAGAAAGTAATATATAAACTTTGAAAATTCCTCACGAACGTAATATTTCCTCTTATAGCAGTAGAGGAAAGTAATAATATTGTTGGGTGTTTTATTTCAGTTTTATAGTTTTGTGCATATTTACTTTCTTTTATTAATTATACTTGTACCAACTTAAACAGGTCGGCGATGGCCCTAGCAACTGGTACCTTGTTAAATGTTGATACAAATGCGATCTATGATGAGAAAGAAATACCAGGAGTAATGATTTTGTACAATGAGTGCCATCTAGTGGCAGATTAGTAAAAGGAAATTCAACTTATCTGAAGCACATTCTCTTGGTAGTTACTTAAAACTTCACCAATCAATATTGTAGTTGCCTGCACACTCTACCCAATGTCTGTAGTATTAAATACGTTAGTAAAAAACATTTTGGTTAATGTAAATTCCACAAGATTACACCACTATATCCATTTCAATGTTGGCATGTTAATGGACTTAATTACCGCTTTAATATCTTAGACTTGATTACAATCATGGCAATTAGAAGCTTCTCCTTCTAAACTTTGTCCACCGACCAGCGAGAGTTAACTGCCTGTTGATACGCCAAGCACTCAGTTTCAACTCTCCCTCACTCACACACACACACACGCACACGCTATCACTATATATATATATATATATTGAAGTGAATTAAAAAAAAAAAAAATAGTCGCCAACCCTTTCTGTTAAGTATAATGTGCAATTTTATGGTAATTGCTTCATAAAAATTAAAACTTTCTACTCTTTTTAAGAGGTCACCATTTTTATTAGTTTTGTAATTAAAAATAATAATAATAATTAATTAGAAAAAAAAAAGCTAATTATTTTCAAGATTATTTTGTAAATTTCGAATGTAAATTAAAGATTACCCCCTCAACATAATCACTCTGTAACTAATATTAGATCGATATTATTATGTCCGTTATATATTTAACTTATTATTTTAATCTTAGAAAAATTTAAATTGAATTGAATTATAGAAAGGAAAGATTGCAAGTTTCCTTTCCATATTGAGATTGGGTTTGATGTTTTACATAATTGAAGATTTCTTTTGTCCATGATTTAACAAAGTCGTTAATCAAATTCTATAACAAATCCTACATCCCAATCATCTCGCCCAAACCCTCTTCTCAATCTCATTTCCCAGCAAACCTTTAAGGCAACTGAAACGTCGTAGGCCCTGAGATCTTCTGGGCAACGTTAGTTATCAAAAGATAACTACCATTCAAGACCGGTTTATATCTTTCAGGCTTCCGCGGCCATTGTCAGTACAGTATTGTTTCAGCTTTTGTGACATAAGCTTATCGTATTGTGGGTGAAACATCGGTTTACAATAAATCACTGAGGAGGTATCAACCCGAAGAACTAAGTATTTTACGTTGTTCATATTTCTCAGCTTATTTACTTATTATATATTTACTCTTATATAGTTGTAAATATACAAATATTAATTAAAAAACTAAAAATAAACTAAACATCAAGAAAGTGGTCTTTAAGTTATGACGCTTTTTCTAAAAACATTTTGACCAATTGTTTGAACAGCTGAAGTTCTTTATGGGTACAATCTATGAGGGTCACTCAATAAATAACGAGACGAATCGCTGTAGCTCAAAAACGATTTATTTAATCAATACAAAACTTTGGCTACTTTTCAAAACAGACTCCCCAGCAACTTTTATACACTTGTCCCATCGTTCGTTCTAATTTGTTTATGCCTCTTTGGGTTGATCTCGAAGCCACTTTTGCACCTGATTATTAACTTCTCCATTGGATTGAAAATGTTTCCCATGTAGAGCCTCTTTAAGCGGTCCAAACAAATGGAACTCTAATGGGGCGGGGTTGGGGCTGTAGGGGTTTCTTGAGTAACCCATAAGTTGTCTTGGAACCAATCTCGCATAAGTTTGCTTGTATTGCAGCTTATTCTAAATCATGTTATGGACAGTTGCACTTCTTCAGCTATCAGTTCAACAGTAATATGCCTGTTGTCCTGAATTAACAGTAATAATGCCTTGGTTCGAGGGAGCAAATTGTAACTTCAACCTAGTCCACTTCGTTGCTTCTCATAGACACTTACACGGCGAATTTTAAACTGTTCTACCCATTTGTAAACGTTCAAACGATTCAAACAATTATTCCCGTACACTTTCAACATACTACCTTTGATACCCTCCCCAAACAAAAATCTAATCACTGAGCGTTCTTCTTCCAAGGTTTAATCCTCGAGCGGACTCGCCATTGTTAACTGAATACATTTGAGGTTATGCTTTCCAAATTCTCTGGAACAGCTGATGAGAAACTAAGTACAAGGATGCCAACTTGACACACTGAAAGCATTGCATTGATTAAACAAGCCGTTTCTGAGCTACAGCGATTTATCTCGTTACTTATTGAGCCATTTTTTTATTACCTTATCTTATTATAATTACTTCTCCTCAGCGAATGTTAAATCTTTTTTATTATAGTGCATTATTTCTTCAATAAATGTACGCATAATTGATTTTTTTGATGAACCTTCAGATTTGATTTGCAAAATTAAGAAATTAAGAAATCATTCATAGTCGCTCACATTTGCTTTTGCGAAAACCTTGAATGACGCAATTACACTTGAAGCAGCAAGCAAACAGTACTTATTTACAAGTTCAACAAAACAGACACAATTTAAAAAACGGATATAAAGAATTTTAATTTCATCCAATCTTTGTATAATAAAATTTGTTGGTAATTGCATTTTTTTCTTCTTTTTTTTTGGAAACAAATTAAACCTTTAATATTTCTGCTTAAATTCAATATTAACGATGATATTTAGAGTTTTATGTTACATCTTCTTTTATAACATCGGAAGAATTTGAGACCAATAAAACACAAAAGTCCAATCCAATCCTGGCCAATAACCCGATAACCCAATAGACTAATGGTTATGTGTGACACTTTAAGTCTAAATACCAAGTGCCAATAATTTAACTTCATCGTTTTTGCTGAGAAATCGACACCGTCGTTTTTAGAAAAATAAAAAAACATATAAATTAAGTTCAAAATTGGAATTACTTATTAAATGACTATATGGCCTAATTATTATTAATAAATGATTATATAGAGAGAAATATAAATATAAAACAAACAGCATTTACACATTTTAATGACTTCTCATACCGACACCATTAAATCCACAGATAGCTTTTCGATCAATCTTCCGCAGAACTTGTATAGGCAGTTTAGTTTTAAGCTTAACGCAACAGATTCCCCCCCCCATTGCCAACAATGCAGCCCTTTTCAAGAAAAATCTCCCCCCCCCAAACTCTGAAATCTATACTACAAATTTGCATTTCTATTTGACCAAGGCGATATGATAGGGGAGTAGCTTAGAAGCGTTGACCGTCAAGTTTAGGTATATATTGTAGTACTGTGTTTGATTCTCGGAACTTGATCTTGAATTTTATTTGATTTGTTAATATGAATTATTAATATAATAAAGTATGTCTGCAATACGTCTCAACTGTTCGGTAGTTGGACATAGCCTGCCTGAAAAATATTCTGATTACCCATATTGCTTCTAAGTTTTAAATTTTAGTGCTCCGCAACCAGTGTGCCGGGTGCCAATGCTTGAGTGCCGCCGCCGCGCCCCATAGTACAACGCAGGGATGGCCAGCGTTGTATAATAAATAAATAATATCAAAAATGGTGAAATTTTACCACTATTTTTATTTAATTAATTAATATGGTATAATTAATACGATTGATTGGATTCGGAATCCTTTTGCAACCAATGCTATAAATTCTACCGATGCACTTTCTCTGCAAATGTGAGAGGAATTTATTGAATTAAGTAACGATGGGATGCTAAAACTTCACTTTCCCAAATTTTCGATTAGATGCTTTCTGGATTTCTGGATAGGAAAGAATATCCTCGGATTTCAGATTCCACGCTATTTCAATTCTACTCCCATTTTCAACGACATATGTTTTGTGAACGAAATTTTTCAACTCTATGTTAATTAAAAATTGAAAAGCGGTCTTGCTTAAAAGGTCTTGATGAAGAACTTTGGGTTGCAATTTCAAATATCGAGCCGGAAATAAAACATGTTGTGTTCATTGAAACAAGCTCAGGTATCACATTAATTATCTTTTCTTTTTTGTTTACATTATGATTATAGTTCTTAAGTTATGTATGTACATGTTTCAAATAAGAAAATTATGTTGGACTATATTGTGCCGTGGGCAAGAGAAGGATGCGAAGCACTCATATATTTAATTCCCATTTAATGTATCTAGTTAGAATGCTTTGTTTAAAGAAAATCACTGGAGCCTTTTTTTGGACAAAATAGCGGGGTTTTTGGGTGGTTAGGTAGTAGAAATGTAAAAGATGAAACTACCTTGACTTGACATTGATATATTGACTGAAACAGAGTACCGCAAGGACTTTACAGAACTATATAGGAAATGGTAGCATGAGTAGTAATAACAGATTGTACTGGCAGAGTTGGTCTTGTAATGACATAGCAATGTCAAAGCCTTCACAAAATATAACTAAAGGAAAGAATAATTTATAACTAGTGGCTCCACAGCCGGCTGCTGCCTTTTCAATACAAAGGTATCAAAGACAAGCACCGATAAAGCCCTGTCTATTGAACAGAAGCCATCTGGTCTTTGAAAGTCGCCGATGGGCGACCAAATCTGGCCACTGACCTGAATCACTGGTCGCCGACCTAACCAAGGTCGCACGCTACTAGAGATGTCTTAGTGTGAGAACTTACTTACACACTTGACAGTGTGTGAGTAAGACTAATATAAACTTCGCCTCACTGGAAGAGGGGATCATTATATCATTCATCATTATACGAGTAGCCACATCATTATATCAGTATCATTTTACAGCAGCAGTTATACTTGAGTTCCGAGCGCGTCCCTATACAAGGTTTTACTTATAATTATTTTCATAGTTGTGCATATTAGTTTATTTATTATAATCATTTTAAATTATTTGTTATTTAACTCTTAAAATTATTTATTTACTTTTATCAAATCATATTAATTGTAGTTACCATTAGGCTCATTCAAATTATTGTTAAAATATATTCTATTTTTATAAATTCAGTGTTAGTAATTTTCTAAACTAACTTCCGCCTAATAAATCCCTCTTCAAGACATCTAACTTTATACCTCAGGAATCACGACAATTGATTCCACTACAGTCTGAATTGAGACTGAATTGTAGTCTGTAGCTTGTACAAACTTCTACTTTTCCTTCCAAATCTCCTAGGGGTTGTATAGACGGATCTTAATCTCCTTAGTTTGTGGTTAAGAGATGCGTTACGTTCATATAATGTGGCGAATGATGCAGCTGCTGGGCAAATTACATATGATTTTTTATGTTCCAGATAAATATGATGTCAGCAATTCATTATATGCCTGATGCGTTAGTTATTCTTAAACGAAATGTCAAGTTTCTGCTAATATATACAACACACATCTAAAGGCATCCACATATATGCAGACCATTTACTGAAAATCATTTTTTTCGTATTAAAGAATCCTCAAAAACTCTCAAACCACAAAGTTTCAGTGAAGAAGATGCTACGACAATCTCAAGTCACGGCAATCGCCACACTTATTTTTCGGCAAGGTTATTTTTGAAAAAAGTAAACTTGTAATAGATCTAAAATAGGTATATTATCTAAAATTGAAATAGTTTACATTTTAATCTAACAATAATTAAATTAAGAGAAACGTTAATTAAATTTCAACTTGAAAGTTGGACAGTTTAATTGTGTACGAGTTACATAAACAACTTATCTCTGTAACAACATATATTACATATTAATACAATCGATAATAATAAAGTTTCTCTAGTTCACAGAGATAATACATTTTTTTTTATATGAATATTATATTGTCCAAAATTACAAAATTTTCTTTCCCATTAAACTGAATTTCATAAGTCAACTTAATTTCCTTTTAGTAGATTACTAATCAACCGAGGATAGTTAATATCAGTTAATTGAAGATGCACACCAATAATAAAGCGGCTCGAAATCTCCCTTCTTATATCTGGGGATTCACATAATTTCAATAATATTCGCTGTTATGCAAAAAATAAAATAGGTAATTTGGCTTAAAAAGGTAATTTTGATGTTTTGTAATTCTATAAAAATCAGTCCTACTAGTGATTCTATCAATCAGAAACTTGATATTACAAATTTAATGGTTTCGGCTCGTGTATAAGGATGATGTACTGCGCTGTATTGGAGATGATATTTTCCGTGATAGCCTGCTTCTTTTTGTGCTCATCGACCGGTTGATCAGGATGTTTTTTTCAAAACAGTGTAATTACATAGACTTTGCACTGAAATTTAGTTTGTATTAACTAAACTCTGTGCAAGTCTATGTTACACTGATTTCACTACAAATCCTGATAATAGGCGAACGCCCGAAACCGGTCGATGACCACAAAAAAGAAGCAGGCTATCATGGAAAATATCTGTGATACTTTCCCGCTGTGCGGAACCAAACTCAGCAACTAATGTGCTATATTTTATTCTACCTAAACTAGCGCTGGACTAGCAACGCAGAGGGTCCCGGGTTGAATCCAGCATGTTGCCCTTAGATTTTTTTTTCCTAGGAGCCTCTACAGCCATGGACCGGGGATAGGCAGCGTTTTCTGGAGACCATTGTAGTGCACTGAAAAAGCTTCGAGGGGCACAATAGATTTTTCAGGACGCAGAACATATCACTTTAAAAAAAATGGAAAAAATGTTGACAGGCTCTCATGGCTAACAACTCTTCAGGTCAACTCTAAACCTCAACAGAAAGTGGTGGAATCTTCAAGAGTCTCTATTGGCCCAAAGCTTAATTCCGCCCGAGCAGGACAGTTTAACATTAAATTCCACCAGAAACAGGCTATCGGATCTTGGTTTAATGCTGAGCCGCCATGCCAGATGGCATACAGTAACCTTGATTTTAAAAGCATAGAATACTTCTAAAATATCATATTGGGGATAATCCCCCCAATTCTTACATGAAAATTTCTTGCCATTTCTTGACATGAGATCTAAAAGTAGTTACTTTTCTACTTTCGTTTTGTATTGATCGAATAAACTAGTTTCAAAATTTCTTGATTATGCTAATTGCTGTTAAAAATTAGAATAACTCTGAAGGATTCATAACTCTGAATAATAACATTAGAGGAATTGACTGGAAGTGTTAAACTATACTAATGGATTCAAGTTATTCAGAGCTTTAACTTTTCCGAGTAATCGTTGTATTGGATGAATTCCATCCATGAAGAACGTGATACCACAGTTGATAAAACTAAATCATTGAAATTGGTTGAAAACACCCAATACAATCAGCCCAAGTTAAATAAGATTATGATGGATTTTACATGTAGATGTTAAAATTGGAATGAATTTTGCAGAATTTGTGGGCACTTTGTTAATATTTTGTCAGCGTGGAATTTTTTTTTTTAACAAATCCTTCTTTAATAAAATTAAAACATGAATTCATTAGATACTTTTTTCTTTTTTTTAACTACTTAATGATGGGGAGTAGTTTCAGTGAGGTCAAAATTTTAGAGATGACAATGAGAAAAGTAACTGTATGAATGTAGTGGTAGCAGAAAACAGGATAAGCAACGGTGGTGTAGTTGTAAGTTGAGTTAATACTGGGTAATACTAATGTGAGGTGGGCAAAGTCCCTGACGCCGGCCGTGACCTGCCTCTGCTATCATGCTACCTACTTGGCCTGCCTCAGCAGTAGAAAACAGAAACCTCTCCTGAATGGGAATGTCTGTCGAAATATCCACTTTCCACAGCTACAGACTACCATTGCCCTGGATCTTGCTATACATTATAACAATTGTTACCTTTGAAATTTCTCTTCTTATCTTTATAGAAAATATAAAATTGTTTTACTACACTCCAAACATTGAATAAATAAATAAATAAATAAATAAATATAAATGCTTCACAGAAATCGCTATGAAAGTTAAAATGTTTTAATTAATCAAAATTTAAAAATGAAGTTAAACTTTAAATATAATAATTTCTGTTCACTGAACTCTTATACGTAGATTCATCGTTGTAATTATAAGGAAAATGGAAAACTTGATTTTTCTATCCTGGTTTTAGAATGTTATATGCATTTACACTCAATGGCAAAAAAATTTGGTAAGAAACACCCATAACTTTCTGATACTGCAGTTAATGCAGTTTTAAAATTAAAATAATTCCTTAAACTTTAAAGTATACATAAAGTTGGTAGGGTATATATTTGGTCAACACAGATGACCAGGTAGAAATGGAATGTGTTTACAAAAATAATCCAAAAGATATCTGCCAAAACATTTCCACAAACTCACAATTCGTAAAATTTCAAATGCAACGTCAAAGATTCTCTAAGAACATTTTTCAAAATCAATTGTTGATATTCAATTGTGGAAATTTCAAAAAAAAAAAAAATGTATTACGATAATATCCAATTTTCGAAATTGAGTTGTCATCAGAAAATACACTATCATCAGAGTAAGTTTGAAGCAGGTCACTTAACTTTCAAAATATACTAGAAAATGCCTTTTTATACCTAAAAAAATATTTTGTTTCAATTAATATAATTTTTTTTTTTTTTATAAATATTTATTGCAATTTAATTATAAAATGTGTGATTTATTACTATTTTTGATTCGTGGAAATGTCTACAACAAATTTTTATCACTGCGGCACAAAATTTAAAGCATTCCTATTATCAATTAAGATTGTATGGTTGGGATTGATTTGTTATTGTGCATAAAGAAATCATACTGATCTTAGAACATTGCAAAATTAAAACAAAATCTAAGGAGTGGCTATCGCATTCACCAGATTTGAATCCAATACAACTATTGTGTGACGAAATGAAGGGAAGAATATGGGCAGCATTGGCTGGTGGTACTGAGGATGAACATCCTTAACATACTGCAAAAACAATGGAACGAAAATAAATCTGATATTCTTCGGAATTCTTGATAAATCGAATGTCTAAAAATAGTACGGCGATAATAATAAATCGTGGTTATAATTCAATGAATCAGAAATATTAATAAATCAGACATTTTATTAATAATTGTAATAAACACTTGTGTTATATTTCTTAAATTACAAAAGAAGAATTATTTCTTAATTGAAATAAATATTAAGAGAGGCGAGTATATTTTGAAAGTTAAGTGAAATGCCTCAAACTTTCTGACGATAGCAAACATTGAGTAACCTGATTACGAAAAAAAATTTTTTTTTATCTATGTTCAGTTAAATTTAAGCTGCGTGGTCTGTGTTTCCTGTATGTGTGTGAACAAATTATCTCAAATTCAAGCTTAAACTTGATATTAAGTTTAGGCCTATCATTTACCCTAGATTAATAAAAAGATTATTTTTGCGTTTTTTGTTTTTTTGGGGGGGAGGGGGGAGGGGGCAGTTTTGTTTAAATTTCGAAGATAAATTATACACAGATACCTATCACTTTTATTTGAATTTTTTTTTTGGTGGGGTATGTTTCGGTAGCGCTATTGCTTACCTCAAAAGTATCATTGCAAGTATCAATACAATGTATGGTTTTTTAGCACTTATATTAGTACATATTAGAAGCAATGATAAGATTCCAAATTTGAGGAAAACGGGTCAAACGGAAGCACAACTTCATAAAACACGTTTGTGAGCTTTTTTCTGTTTTGTTTTTTTTATTTTCTTGAAAACGGCTACAACGATTTTAATGGAACTTTTGGTGGCCTGTCAGTTTGAATTCAAACAGTATAAGCTTGGTTAGTTTTAGGAGAGCGGGCTCTACAAATGTGCGTTATGTATAATATTACCCCTACCACCTTTTTTTTGTGGCTAGAGCTAGGGTTGCCAACTAGGAAAGACAAAAGAAGAGGACACTTTTTTAAAAATACTGTAATTTTGATTCCACCTTGATTATATTGCCGTCAGTTAAAAACTGATAAAAAACGATATTTGGAAACAATGATTGCATTATATTTTCTATAAATATGGAGCGGTACCATTAACTGTGATATGTACAATTAATTTTGTCTTTTCAGATGAAATTTCACTTGGCTACTTCCGAGTCATCAAAACTTTTTGTTAAAAGGTTGTTCGTGCAAGCTTCATAGTTAAAACTGAAATGTATGGTTTAATGTATACATACACGAATGAAACTGATCGTATTACAAACCGTGCTGTAGTGGAATCGTTTATTGTGATTCCTGAGGTATGTAGGTAGATGTCTTGAAGAGGGCGGAAGTTAGTTTAGAGATTTTTGGAAGTTAGAGCTCGAATTACTAACACTGAATTTATAAAAATAGACTATATTTTTACAGTAATTTAAATGTGAGAAATGGTAACTATTAACATGAAATACTTAGATAATTTAAAGTTAAAATAACAAATAATTTTAGATGATTAAAATAAATAAACTAAGATGCACAACTATGAAAAACAAGTATAAGTAAAACCTGTATAGGGACGCGGAACTGCTGCTCGTATAACGATGTAGTCGTATATCATAATCTACTGACGTACTAGTATATAATGATCTACGGACGTACTCGTGTATAATGATAAGACGTACTGAAGTATAATAATCTACTGACGTGCTGGTATATAATGATCCCCTCTTCCAATGGGGCGAACTTTATATTAGTGTTAGCAACACCCACACCAAGACATCTGTCCTAGTGTGCGACCTTGTGCAACCTTGGTTAGTTCGGTGACCAGTGATTTAGGTCAGTGGCCAGCTTTATCGGTGCTTGCCTTGATGTAAGGTATTAACCCTTGGTTTTGTTTGTTTGGCCGCGGCCTTGTCTTGAAGACAGCGGCCGGCTAGGCCACTAGTTATAAATTATTTTTTATTCCTGCCATCCTTTGTGAAGATAGCAGCTGGCTGGAATCACTGTGACATTGCTATGACTTTATGTCATTACAACGTTTATTATTGCAATTTACAGAGGAAGTGGATGAGAACAGGATCATAAAAGCTATAAACATTACCGGAGTAGCTAATTAGACAATGAATCATGTAACAATAAAAAAATAAGTCGTTGATATGTGTGTAGTGATTGATAAGTTGGGAGGGGATAATAAAACAAGACGAATGAAATTATTGAAGATCGCTCGAATTCCGGCTTTATTTGTATGCACCGAGTTTTTGTATAAGAAAATATTTAAGAGTCGGCTAAACCAAGAACGAGAGCATTTTGATCATATTTTGAAAAAAGAGAATGAACAAAAGAATTTTTTTTATAAAAGAAAACATGTTCTCTTGAAAAGAGACCTGGTTCGAAACCGTAGGCTAGAAACTAACTAAACATTGTAATTTTAAACAAAATTTATTAATTAAATAAATTATATTAATTGAAGTAATAGAATGCTGTATTAATGTTTTATATCAGTTTTTTTGTATGAAAAACTTTATTTAGCAGATTCCAGGGCTAGAATAGAATTAAAATGGGAGGGGGAGCGAGCCTCATTCCAGTGCGACCTACAAGACAAGGTCTATTGTGGATCCCCTTAAATTATAGCACAACCCCCAGCTTTGCCCTCCTAATCAGTCCTAGCAAAGCTGAGAGCTGCTCCATCATGAAGCTCATAGCTTCGGGATTGCCTGTCCCCAATTAAAGAAACATTGTCCTCGCAGGGGGAGTTTCTTCCTCCGCCTTGCAGAATCGGCAAACCGCGCTATCTGCAAGTCGTAGATGGTGCATGTGTCTGTTCAGCCTATAATCCCCAGTTGTTAGACTCACAATTAGCCTTACATCCTTTCGGCTATGGCTCAGTAAATCTCTAGTGAATTTAGGCAAATGTCTCTTGATAAAGAGCTTTGCCTGCCTCTGTCCTGGTGTTCTCACCCACCAAAGCAGACGCTGTTCTTCTATCCAAGCTTTGATAGAAGTTTGAATAAAGCTCCTGGAAAAGCCGCAGAAGGGTTCGGGTCCTATAAAGATACCCTGCGAACCCTGCCTCGCTAGGCCCTTTCATTGCCCAGAATTCCCGCATGTCCGGTTAGGGCAGTTAGGCTATCCCACACCAATCTTGAGACTATTTGGTGTGAAGAGAGTGTCTTTAGGGCTGCCCGACTATCGGAGTATATGGCCACTCTCTTACCCACTATGCATTGTCTTATAATCTCCTTAGCGCAAAGTTGTAACGCCAAGACTTCAGCCTGAAAGACCGTAGCGTACTTCCCTAGGCTAGCCTTGATCTTAACTTTAGGCCTGCCCCCATAGACCCCGGCTGCAACCCCAGTCGGAGTTTTGGATCCGTCTGTATACTACACCTAATTATCGAACTGGAGGAGGTCAGAGTCCCATTCACCTCTGCTCGTTATGACAATTTGGAAGTTCCTTTCGAAATGATACCGAGGAACCATCCAATCCTATCGTTTGGCATTCCATGGTTAGCCTTAATTTCCTCTGGTTATTACGATCATGCCTAGAGGTGATGGGAGGAGGGCCCCTGCAAGAGCTTATATTCCCATTCTGGCTTCGACTTGAACGTGGATATGTAGTGGTGGCAAATTAAGGAGGACTTCCAACGCCGCAGTAGGGGTGGTTTTTATAGCCCCCGTGGAACCCAGGCATGCTTGCCTTTGGATCCTACCCAGCCTTTCCGCCGCCCTCTTCAGCAGCGTCTTGGTCACCAAACCACCCACCCGGGGTTGAGATTCCTGGTTTTAATACTTTAAATTACACAATCAGTATTTCTGGATTGGGCCGGTAGCGCCATGTCAGCTAGCTGATCCAAAAGCGGCTCTACATCACCTAATATTGAAAGCTAACATCATATAATATGTTTATTAAAAATTCCAAGTTTGCCAATAAATATTGTGATATATTTATTAAGGCTAACCATCTTCTTTAGCCTTCTCCAATGCACAACTGGCCTCCAAGCAGTGTTCTCTAGCTACAGACAACCCTGCCCATCACCGGACAGTCAGTAGTAGAGGCTCCTAGGAAGAGAAAAATCTAAGGGCATGCTGGATTCGAACCCGGGACCTCCGCGTTGCTAGTCCAGCGCACTACCTCTGAGCTAATCCTTCCTTCTCCCTTGGCTTTCGCCAGTTAATTAGGAACGGAGATCCTAGTTTGTGTACTGTGTTTGTCCTTGTCTGTAAAGTATACAGTGTATGTAGTTTAAGTGTATTGTGTACTTGTTCTGACGAAGTGCATGGAGTACTGAGCTGTGGTAATCCTTGGGGTTGCTACCCCCCATGTAACTGCATGCCATAGATACCCCTTGCGGGCAAAGTAATTACTAAGAAAATAATGACTCCGCGTATTATTATAATAGAAAAGAAGATTTACCACTTATAACTGTGAGGAAATCCATAAGAGAAAATCGAATGATTGCAGATGTTTTTCCAGGAATTCTTTTTTTACCTCAAGAATACAGTTAATGCTCTTCAGGTATCCTAAATATCTATTTAAAAAAAAAAAAAAAAAAATCTGGGTAGAGTTTTTATCCTTATATATGCAGGTATATCTTCTTCATGGGAGTAAAAGGTTGAGATATATTTCACTGTTATGACTACCTATACATTTTATTGTCCTTTGTGGTTACATTTTATAGAGTAGTGAGATATGAGCTTCAAATTGGATTTGAATATATTTGGCTATTCTATTCTACTTTATATATATATTTCTACCTTACGGGGATTGGAGCTTATATTTTTTTTCTTGCCTAACAGATATCAGTTCATATTTATACGCTATATTTTTATTTTTTTAAACAACCGCTTATAGCTTTTGTCTTAATATAATTTTTAAATTCTTTTTTGGAAATATTGCTATTGTTTTCAATTTTTGGAAATTTAATTTTTCTTTGACAATATTTTAATGGTCAATGGCATTTTTTCATATGCCGATGTCCATTAAAATATTGCCAATGAAAAGATTGAGCCAAACCTTAAAAATGACCTAAGCTCGTCTACATTTTTGGGCTGCTGTTTGGGCTTGTCTACTTTATAGGCCTCGATTTTCTCTTGAAATTTTTCTAAATCTTTGGCACTACTTTTAGATTTATTTACGTGTAATCCGTGCTCTTTTAACGCGATTGAAGGCACCTAATCAATCGTGGATAGTGCTTCCCTGGATAAGGAAGTCATCAAAATAGTATAATGGAGTTGATGAGTAGAGAATTTAGGTTGATTAATTAGACGAGATACGAAGACACGTATATAAATATAACTATAAGTTTACACAAACTGCACTGGACTTGTAATGATTTTATAGAATAAAAGGTGGGAGTAGAGATATGACACGATGCGATGTATGGTTGAATCTGATAGATTGATATATCCCCTTAGGTAGATTCTCACTGCCTTATATACAGATTCTCCCCACTCTAGCCTGCTTAAGTCAGAGAGTACCAGAGAGAGTCTGTTTTCTCTCGGTCGGCCTTGTGTTCTCTCTCTTTCAATAGGCAATAGTACCTTCTAAATTTTGAACAATTTGATATATTATTTTTGGATACGCTTTAGGAGCATTTTAAATTCCCATACGAGTCTTTTTACTTTATTTATTTATTTATTCCTACATCTAAGCGAATCAGCTTATTGTAGGGAGTTGCTGTAATCTTAGTACATCAGAAAGAATACAATGTACAGATATAAATAACAATAGTTATAAAATAAAAATTAAACTAATACAAAATAAGATTAGTCCTTATTTCTTAATTTTAAACTGTTTACAATAAATAGATACAAATCATTCAAATATTCGTTTGAGGTGATATTTTACAAATTAGCAAGTATGAATTCATCAGTGTCACTGTTATTGTGATTTACATATTTTGATATATTATACTTGTGATTGATGCAAAACATTAAAATATATTAATTTATAAATAAATCAAAATTATCAAAATATGTGACATACCCTTGCAAAAGGGCAAGCCAGGTAGAAGAAGTCCAGTTACTGGCATTGTACTACCCCCTTCTCCTAACAGGGGAAAAACTGAACGGACAAAAGAGAAGATTATTTTAGAGACAGACTTGTTCTAAAAATCAAGGTGGAAGCATCAGAGCTATACCAGTATCAAGTTAATTTATAAGCATATTGATGTGATAATCTAAAGTAACTTAATTTCTCTTAGAGAATATATCTTTTTAAAAACAGTGTGATTTCTTGTTTATTACTAATACTTCATTCTCTCTTAAACTTGCATACTTACAAGCCCTTTATTATACAACACCGCTCGTGCTACACAACCAGCTACTAGAAATACACATCACACCATTACATTACATACTTATTTCTAAGACATGTAAAGAATTTACACTTTAACAACAAATGAATTAGATTATCTTTTTCTGTAGAGAAACAATAAGGGCAGTTATCATTATTAAAAACATATTTTAAATTATTAATATATATCCTGGTATGAGTTATGGAGGCTAGTCTAATTTGAATGATTATTCTAATCTTATTTATATGTACATGAAGTGATACAAATTTGAAATGAAAAGTGGAGGGAGCAATTAGTCTATAATATGGGCTGTAGGATAGATTAAAAATTCTATCTAGGTCTTTGGATAATAGATTATTTTTAAATGCATAAACCAGGTCCATTACATTTAGTTTGAATGATATTTGGTTCCTGCAAAGACCAAAGATAATAGGCACCTATAAGGCAAAGGCTGGTTTTCATTTCATCCACCCAATTAAATGGAAAGCTATAGTTGTCCGAGAGAGCCATAGTCTGTTAAAACATATTTTTGGAATTCTCTCGTTCGGCATCTTCAAGAGAGATATCCACCATTTAACCATTTTTTTGAAATATCTTCAACTGAATATGGCTCCTGCCAGTCTGTACTCTTACATAATAATCGGGGGTAATTATCGGCAAGTGAAGGAGTTTTTTTAAATAAAGACAACTGTCAACGTTCAACGACATTCTCGTACTAACAACCCCATATTTTTTACTTACACAGCAAAGCCGATTGTCTTTTTACTTTATATGTCCCCCAAATTGTTGATATCGTGGCATACTCTTGTTTTTTGTCATCCAGCGCGACATGAAGATACGTTTTATGAAGATCCTAAACGCAAAAGTATTTCCCCATCCCACTACCTCCTGGAATTTGTTAAATAAGTCTTCAATTTTAGGGATAGGGTAATGTGTATCTTGTAATTGTGGATTAAGTGTAATTTTATAGCCAGCACAGATCCTGACTGTCTGGTCTGGCTTAGGGACTGTAACAAGGGGTGTACCCTATTCGGAGTGATCTATTTTTTCGATAATATCTTGTTTTACTAGTAAATATAATTCAAGCTATAATTTTTCTGATAAAGCATAGAGGAATGGGCCTTGGTTTCATGAAAATAGGTCTAGCATCCGCTTTTAGATTTTATTTACATGTAATTTGTGGTTAAGACCATTATTAGGCACGGAAACATCTTCGTATTTTTGAAATATGTCATTTTTAATGGACTCTATTTGGGCCGGATCCATATTGAATTTATTTACAATTATAAATATCAGAAAAATTTATTTTTAGTTTCCTAATCCACTCTCTCTACCACGTAGTGGTGCGAAATTGTTTTTCACAATTAATAGGTCACCATCCGTTTTGACATTATTGTATGAAATTTGGCAATTATCAACACCTTCGGGTTTAAAAATCACTAGTATACGTTCTAAATATGACATTAGTAGATTTTAACTTTAGATTAACATTTAATTTATTGAAATCGGACATGGCCATAATTGAAACGTTACTACTGGAATCAACTTCGAAGTTCATATGTTTACCGTTTATTTGAACTGAAACTTGAAATGGATCATCTTTAGAATTTATTGCAATAGTAGAATGTATAGGAAAATTTATGGTATTTACTCTATTAATCGAGAAATCGTCTTGTTCGTTTTCATCTTCTTCGAGAACGTACACAAAGATGTCCCGAGATGCATACCTTTTCGACGTGACTTTGCCTCCCTCATTTACGGCACTTGAGACGCTCTTTGTACCTCAATCTTTATAAGAATGATTATCCTTACCGCAAGCAAGCATCAATTTCATCAAACTTCACGATAAGATACTTTTTGTTGAAAGATTTTTCTCTTAAAGCCGTTATTGTTTGACTTTTGATTTACTTGTTTGGATTTTGACAGCTTGTTTACATCAACGGTTGAGGTATTGTAAGATTTTGTTTTGCTTCTTAGCTGCCTCAATCGCGAGAGCTATCTCGAACGCTTTCTCAAACGTGATAGAGTCTTCTTGATGAAGGATTTGTTCTCGAATTTCGACATCGAATAGACCTCGGATAAAATGTGCTTGCAAAATTGACGTTACAGTTTTATTCCACTCTGCTTCTTAACCTACCCAATTTGACGTCCGGGCTAAATTTGTTAGGGCCGCAATATACTCCGATATTGTTTCATTTGGAAATATATCGGCGTTGTCCTGACTCCCCGATTGTCCTTCCTTTCTCATCTTGAGAGTAAGATTTCCACAGCTAAGTTAGGCGTAAACATGATTTGGTCTAGTTTTATCCTCAATAAAAATGTTCCTTTGAAGGCAAAATTCCAAGTTTTTAACAGTGTTTCGCAGGCTCTCTTGTGTTTCGGATGTCAGATCTGGGGCTTTCAAGCTTTTGACTGTTTGGAGAAATTCCAACGCTTTTTTCTTAAAAAGTTGTTTGCTTTGCCTTCTTGTATTCCCAATTGTATGTTGACCATTGAGACTGCTTTGGGCTCTATTCATTCCCTCACTCTGAGGCTGCATATTAAATACTGTCCTAAGGTCCTGTCGATGGATGATTTTTGCCTTCTTAAGATCACCGCTCTTCAGATAATAAAGAAATCGTATTCTGGTTTAAACACTGGCTCACCCTATCTCGTCTTCACAGTTCAAATTTCTCCGGCTCCCTAGAAAGTCTACCTAATTGGAGTGTCGCTCTCTGTGATCTTTTATATGAAATTGAGGCCACTCGCCTTGGGGAAGCTGTAAATCGTGCAATCTTGGGGAGCTGTGAATCTGATCGTTTTCTTCTCTACATAGTGTTGATTTCTGACCATACAGATTTGACTACTATGTCTTTTTTTAATGACTTAGAATTTCGTGATCTTTGTTGGTTTTTCAAACTCAGGGGAGAGTTACTTTTCCTAAATTGTGAACCATAGTGACAGATGTCGAGAAGTGCTCTTTTTGTAATTCTAATGCCCGAGAAGACTTGTACCACTTTTTGGGTGAGTGTCCTCTTCTTTCAGAACTCAGATGTCTGTATTTTGGTAAAGGGTTTCTTAACAGATGCGAAATTATGAATTATTTAACAGACATGGTTTCATGCTGCACCTTGATTTCCTACGCCCGCCATGCCTGGAGAATAAGGTATGAATGGATTTCAAATCTTCCTTAGTAATTTTTTATTGTTTATATTTTCTTGTAGCAGCTCATTTAAAATACTCTTACTGTTCGGTTTTGGATTTTGATTTAGTTTATTAGCATTTATATTTGTTGTGTAATTATTCTTATTCTTTTCGTTCATTAATTCAAGTAATATATTTTTATTTATTACAATTTCCAAGTAATACTATCAGTACTTTTTTCTTTCATTTTTTTTTTGTAAACTATGTAGTAAACTGTGGCAGACGGCTATTGCCAAGCTATTTAATACTTTATTTTTCAGTTTCCATATGTTCGATTTTCTTATTTATATTTCTTTTCTTTCGTTATTTGTATATTTTCAAAATAAAGTATTATTATTATTGTTTCATTTTGTCTTTGAATCCTGGATAGGAATTTATGTCGCTCCGTGTGAATATTTGACTTTGGACAAAGGTGCGTACTTAACAGTTTCATCAATTCCTCGTACTCTTTTGAAAATGGCAATTCCAGTAAAGTCAAGCTGGACAATAATTGGTAATATTTAGCACCTAATGCGTTAATTAGTACTTTTGCTTTGGTAGATTTCACCTCCGCTGTATCTCCTGCCAATTTCTTTAGCTCGAAAAAGTTTTCCAGTAAGACTGAAAGGTCTCCTTTCCTTCATCGAATGTCTCGAATTTAATTGATGCATTAACAAAATCACTTTGGACCGGTGGAGTTGCGTTTGGATAAATTTGATTGTTCTGGAATATTTAAAGTTACTGTGCCAATGTTTGTGATTGTACATTCAAAGCATGAAATATCTGTGGATTTTGTACAAGTAATGCTTGTTTATCAATTTCTGGATTATCGTTTGATATTCTGAATCAAAAATAATTGAATAATAACTTACAGCTGAGCGTTTTTTTTTTTTTTTTTTTTTTTTTTTTTTTTTTTTTTAAATGTGTTTTTGATAGATGTTGGAAGGTCAGGTTCTCGTAAAATTCCTGCTGTCTTTCCGAAGTTGTGCAATTTTTACCTGGTCGCTAATATTTGTGATGTATTTATTGAATAAATAATGCACACGCTTGATTTTAAGATAAATTTATTATGGGCATAACATTAACATTGAACTACTACCAGTGGGCAGATTTAAACACATACTAAAACAAACAAAAAACAGGGTTACCAATCCATCTTCATAATCTCGAAAAATAAGTAAATAGAAAGACATTTAGCTAATGCTATATGAACAATTTTAAGCATTTTGAAAATATAAAAAATATATTAAACATCATAAACGAATTTTTCTATATAATTTTTTTTTTTTTAATTTCACCAATATTTGAAATAAAATATTTTAGTAAAATGCTTTACCAATTATTTCAATAATGAATAATTTATAGAAGCCTTTATCAAGAAACTAAATTCCACTAAACGTGTGCGTGGGCGGTAAAGTTGCCTGAAGGGAGGAAAAGAACGCCCATCAAATGGTCCCATGGTGTAACGGTTAGCACTCTGGACTCTGAATCCAGCGATCCGAGTTCAAATCTCGGTGGGACCTTATTTTGTTTTATTCTCACGTATAAATATTATGTTTCTTTTTTTTATTTAAATAAATAATTTTGGATTTTTTTTTTTTTTTTTATATTGCATTAAATATTTAATAATAAAAATTATTAAGTAATATATTAGGTTAATCAGTTGTTATTATATAATGATTATATAATCTTTATTGAATATTACGTAATAATTATATAATAAAGATATATTATACTTATAATTATTTAAACAATTTTATTACTGTAAATAATTATATTAAATCAAAATTATATAAAAACATTAGATTATTTTGTCAGGTGAAAAAATTATTAATGATAAAGTTACTTGATACTAAACGCTTTCATTCATTCATCTTAATATAGGATTATTTTTATTATTATTATTATTGAATAGGAGGTAGTATTGCAATCGTGTCAAATTTTCGAAATATCTGAAATACAAGTTTTGAAGTTCGAAATCACCGTACGAAAAAAATTTTATGCACGTACATTATAATATGTGTGTGTGTAGTGTGAAAAAATTTATTCAAATGCGAAAAGGAAGCTAAAGTTGATACTTTGTTTACGTACCACCACCGCGCATCTAATACAGTTTCCCAAAAAAATTCATCAACTGTAGTAGGATCTTTAATGATTTTTTTTTTTCCCCAGTTTTCGCGATTCTCATTAAATATTGTATACTGCTACAATTCATAAATGCTTATCACTTTTTATTTGAAGCATTTTTCCAAGAAAAGATTCTGGGGAACCAGTAACATTAAGTGTTTCTCTAAAGTTTCATTTTAATAAAATGGTTTTCTGCAAACTATATAATTTTAAGAACATATTACCACCAGCATTGCAAGAATTTTAAGAAAATCCGGATTACTGGAAAAGGGGACTTTTTTTCTGAGGGTTCTTCTGTACTGCGACCATTTATGATCTATTGTATCCTCTATGGTGCAGAAGATGAGCTAGCTCATCTACAGCACCCCACTCCAGGTTGAGCTCCCTGAGGAATCCTAAAATCCTGGAAGGTTCTAGGGTGGGAGGATATTTCCTCCTCCCCTATCTGGGTAACGGCCCAGACTACTAAATCTTCTTTGAATGACGGCATCACAGTCTCTAAGGAGATGTATCGGAGTTGCCTCCATCTCCTCACAGAATCTGCATGTGCCATCATCTTCTAGGCCAAGCTTCCTCATGTGTCCCCTGAGTCTACAGTGCCCCGTAAGGAATACCCTTAAGAATACGGATCCTGTCTTACTCAGACTGATGCAAGCTTTCGACCTTTCCTAGTTATAACCACCCAGACTGACCTTGGCCTGCCTCAATCCTGGGATGGTGTTCCAGTGACGAGCTCTTTTCGCCACCTCTTCCTTCTTGATTTTTTCTAAGAATAACTTGGTTGCTGACTCCGTAACAGGGCTCTGACCCAAAGAGAGGAATGCAGCGTCTTCTTTTGCCAGGATGTCGGCTAACTTATTGCCTTCCACGCCGACATGTCCCGGCACCCAATAGAGGGTGACTTTATTTTTTCTGCCTAGGTAGTTCCCATATCATACCATTTTAGAACTGATAACATAAGAACTCAGTGCTTTAATGGCAGCCTGACTATCGGATAGGATAACTATCTCCTGATTAATGGGGTCTTTACAGAATAGATTTTTATGTTGTGTTGCGAAATTAGTGTGGTTAGATTTCAAATGTTATTAGGGTTAGTTCAATGTTACTGGCGCTGTTTTCTGGACTACAATGTAATCAATTCAAGTACCTAGTACCTCTCTGCCCTTGGCACACACAGATAACATCATCATTTCTAATTTTATATAAGGCTAATATACAAGTTTCCATTTTAATGAAAATTGGCCCACTTTATAATAATGTAATTATAATTATATTATGTATTAAGAGAAAGACATGCGTGTTTCATACCAGAGTTTTATTATTTGTTACAAACATTTAAGAGAATGTACAGTTTTTGTGACAAATTTGAAAACTTCAGTTTTCACTAGAAATACCATATTTCGTGCAGTGGTCGGCAAAACGCGGCTCTTTGACTCCTTGGCTGCTGCTCTTTCACGAAATGCTTAGTGTAGGCACGGAATATTATTTATTAACTTGCCTTGTAAAAGACGAGTAAACATTTTTGAAAAGCAAGCCTATAGAAAAGAGGCACAATTTTAGAAACCAACAATAGTAAGGATAGTCACTCGCAGTCATGTGTATCATTATCACTGGCGTAAACATTTGAGAAATTTGCAAAGTAATGGAATTGGTGATTATCTAAACTCCATTGAAGCTAAACCTCTTTACCATCGCCAATTTAAAGAATTTCTAATTGAGGTAGAGAGTGAGTATGCAGATCTTCTGCTGCATAACAACGTTCGTTGGTTATCGAGAGGAAACGTTTTAAAACTTTTCGCTTCACTGTTTACTGAAATAAAAGCATTTCTTCCTGAGAAGAGTGTTCACTATGCAGAGCCAGCGAACGATCTGTGGATCCAGAAATTTTATTTCATGGTGGATGTTACTTTTCATCTAAATCAGTTTAATCGTAAGTTACAAGGAAAAGGAAACACAATTTTATTCGAAAACAAATTGTCGCTTTTTGGCGAAGATTTTGAAAGAGAAACTCTGATTCACCACTTTCCATGCCTATTGAAATATAGTCGAGAAAATAAGTCCAATATTGATATTTGCTATTTCAGAACAACACTGTTAAATATGAAGGAAGCTTTTCTCGGCAGGTTCAAAGACTTTAGAAACTGCAAAGCCAGAAAAAACCTTTGAATGCCACGGTAACAGAAATAAATTTTTCGCCCTTTAATATTGATATTGGCCGCTTTGAAATGCAGTTGCTGGATTTAAAAAATAAAGAATTGTGGAGCTTGAAATTCGAGCGTCTTTGTGCCGATTTAGAGCTATTTGAGAAAAGTAAATGTGAAGTATGTTTACAGCACAAGCGGTCTGCTTTGAAAGATCTGGAGAGGGAAGATATGTTGATTTTTAACACCTAGAATAGTATTCCTGACTCATATGATCAACTGAAGAAACTAGCCTTTGCTGTTCTTTCCTTATTTAGGACTACATATTTATGCGAACAATCATTTTCAAGCATGAACTTTATCAAGAGTAAGTTAAGAAATCGACTTATCGATGAGAACTTGGAATGGTGCCTAAAATTAAAAACAACATCATACAAACCTGACTTACCCTTACTTTCCAAGGAAATGCAAGGCCATTGTTCACATTACTGGAGTATTTGTAGTTTTTTTTTAAGGATACCTTTCTATATTATTTAACTTGTTATAGTTTTAAATAAATATTATCTTTATATAAGTATGATACGTTTTATTTAATGTACCGTTAGTTAAACTAAGACATATTTAGCAAAGACAAGCTCGAGAGTGTACTTTTAATCCTAATTATTTCCATAAAAATGTCTCTACTAAAGCACAGCTTAAGTTTAAAAAAAAATGGCTCTTTGAATCAACTTCAATTTTGTATTGTTTATATTTAGCTCTTTTGGATGACGAGTTTGCCGACCACTGTCCTAGTGAATTGAAGTGAATGATTCAATCGGGAGAAAGTCAAACTGCAATACTTTTTGGTGACCCAAAAATTAGTTTCGATCAAAGTCATTTAATTAATCATCTTTTAATAAAAAAGAGTTTGTTTTTTTTCAATTTTTACGCAATTTTTTTCGAAACGCTTTGATACATTCCTTTAATCCTTGTATATGTAATTACATATCTACATTTCGTTTACGTATATTTATTTGAGGTTTTCTTGGAAACGGCTGAGAAATAAAGCTTACCCATTAATCAAATTACATTATTAGGTTTTAAGGTATTCAAAGATAATAGTGTTCTAAAAATTTAGAGTTTTAAGAAAGTCGTATTATCGGATATTATTTTGCTGGAATATATGTATAATAATGGCTTGCCAATATTATAATAATGATTTTATAAAAAATTATGCAATTTCTTTTTTTATATAGAAAAAATTATGCAATTAAAACAGCGTATGTTGAAGAAGAAATAATAAATGTAAGTTGTGTCCAACGTAGTTACAGTATCCGCTGAATATTGCAATTAACACGTTTCACCTAGTTATTTATTTATTTATTTTTTTTAAACAGCATTAATAATTGACTATCCATTAATATTGCAATGAAAAAAATTATTATTGCGGTATTATAAATATGTTCAATTTATTATAATGCATTCAAAAAAAAAAAAAAAAAAATTACATTCATTCACAAATACGCATATACAACAAATGATTATTTCCTTGAAACTTATAAATCTTACTACATGTTTAGATATCTTCAATAGTATTATAATAATACTTTATTAAGGAAAATACAAAAATGGAGAAATGACAAAAAAGTATTAGAAGCATGGCATAAGCCGTCTGCTTAATATCTTCAATAGTACGAGGCATTCCAGAAAGTAAGTGTACTGAGGCTCTCACAGCCGGTGGGATTTTGTTTTCGACATGTTGGCTACACTGTCGAGTAGCCTAATTCCTCCTCTCCGCAACGAGACCGGTTTGAGGTCAGTATGTAGAGAACTGTCGACGCGACAATACGTTTCGTGAAAAATGTCAATCCAATCTCCCGCTAAGTGTGAAATATTCAAGGTCGGGCAAGAGTTTTTGATACGCTACAAGCTCCATGGAGATGAATTTCTCCGCTCCATCATTACTGGAGATGAAAGTTGCATACTACACACCTGAAACCAAAAGGCAGTCTCAACAGTGGCGTCACACCTCTTCACCCTCCACCAAAAAGTTCAAAACCACAATTTCAGCCAAGAAAATCATGGCATCCGCGTTTAGGGGCTGTCAAGGCATAATTTTAATTGAATATATGCCTCAAGGGGAGACCATCAATTCTGCAAGATACTGTGAGACCCCAAAAAAATTGCGGAGGGCAATTCAGAACAAAAGGAGAGGCATGCTGACAAAGGGAGTCTGCCTGCTGCACGACAATGCCAGACCATACACTGCTTGTCTCGTTTAAATGGGATGTCCTGAAACCATCCCGCGCATTCCCTGATCTAGCACCTTCATATTACTATCTCTTTACCTCCCTGAAGCTGCACATGGGTGGAAAAAGGTTTTCAACCGACGAGGAGGTAAGGGGGAGGTGGAGAAGTGGACGAAGGGGTTGGCGGGAAACTACTTCGAGGAAGGCATCAAAAAATTAATACCTCGGTTCACCACCTGCATTGCGAGGAATGGTGACTATGTCGAAAAATAGCTTACATATGTACTAATGTAACCAGGTAATTTTTTTGTTCAAATAAAAATTTTTGTAACCTACAAAATTTCAGTACACTTACTTACTGGACATGCCTCGTATGTCAATGGTAGATTCTGAACTCAATAAAACCACTCTTTTAACTGCATTTACTAAGTTTAGTTGGGCTCACCTTTTGTGGAGCGCGCCTTTTGTAAAAAACTAACAATTGCTTGTGCCGAACAGTGAATTTTATTATTATTTATTTGAAATATACAACTAAAGGGCAATAAAGCTTCTGCAACAAGTAAATACGGTGACTATAATATAAGTAGCGTGAATGGAGTCATCATCAACTGGTAGACTCTCCTAAATATTATTTACTTACTGATTCCGTTGTCAAAGAATCACACGGCCAGCGTCGTTTCGGACGACGGTAGCAAGATGTTATTAGGCCCTGGATGAATGGTATATTGAGGCAGTGTTGCCAGATGTAGGGGAAAATCCCTCTTGTAGGGAGATTTAAGGTACTAAAAGGATTGAGGGATTTTTCTTGGAAAATGTGAAAAACGTAGGGAATATTCACAGTAATTTGTACAAATTAATTTGGTGAGTATGAAAATTTCAATTGGGAGTTAATGTTCAGACATATTGGAAAATCGTTGCCACACTCGAATGCTGATGTAAAGAGAATTTTCTCCATAGTCAATGATGTCAAAACAAAAAAAAAAGAAATCGATTAAATTCTGGAGGCAAACAATTCTGTGGCATCTCTCATTCGCATCAAATTGGATCTGAAGTATTCAAGAAAGTTGTGTAGCGATTATCGAGCGACGGACCAAATGTTGACATTGCTTAATGACAATATGTATAAACAAGATTTCTAGACCACACCTCCAGAGATTCTTAGCATTTTAGCAGCCGATGTAGAAGAAGAAGATGACATCGAAGAAGTTTAGAGCTGTGGAGACCATGTTGCTTACCAGGGTGATCTTTAATAAGATAAACAACTTTTTTAGTAAAATGTTATTAAGAAATATATTCAGGGAAGGGAATAGCTAAGTGGTTAGAGTTCTGACTCGCGCGCGAAGGACTCGGGTTTGAGTGCAGCTGTGCTGCCCTTAGAATTTATTCTTCCTAGGAGCCTCTACAGCTCACTGTCCGGTGATATGACTGCAAGGAAACAATACTGTCCGGAAGCCGGTAGTGCACTGAGAAGTTTCCGGGCGCCAATCACCATAAATGTTGATGTGCCTTAAATTGAAAAACAAAAAATTATATTCATATCATATCTAAATTCCTAAGAATTTAAGTCTGTAGGGATTTTTGTGCTAAAAAAAAGACTTTTCAGAGAGTGCGAGGCAATTTTCATTGCCTGACAACACTGTATAGGGGTCATTGAATAGCTCAGCTAAATACATAGCATAGAGCGTTGGCTATACGGCGAAAGAATTTTGGACTGTAAAGTTTAAGAGACGGTAGATATAAGAATGCCTGATTGACGCCCATATTTCTTGTCCATAAGTCTATATCGGTTTCAGTAGTGTGTTGTATATCCATACTTTATTGTTCAGTGTTAGTTTTGGTTGTCTGTCCAGTAGTCGCATTAGTGGCTAGTACGTTTCTTTAGTTCTTGTCGTTTTTTTGAGTCTTGTATGTGCATACCATGTTTGTACAAGTGTAAAAATCCAAAATATCACTTGCACCCAGAAATAATAAAAAAAAAAAGTTAATTCAGTATGCAGATAATAACAGTATGTTTAGATGGACCAAAGAAAAATGCATTAACATGAATGATTCCAAGACAGTTGGTCTTTTATGGTTTTCAGTGGCTTCAGATGGAAAACAATTCTCACCTTAATCAAGACTGAATCCGGCTGCATAAACTTCCCAACTTCGAACAAAATTTCATGGATTCCACATTTCTGCAAATCTGTGCTGGAAGAAGCATCTAGGTGCACTGGCTTCTAAAAATTTCCAGCATAGTATTTCTTTTTTAAAAAAAAACATAGCTGGAATCCCCAATATAAGAAACACTGAAAGTTGTTCATTTTGGAAAATTCCATGCAGTGGCTGCCGATGGTATAATGTTATGGGGCAAAAATGGCATTAAGTATATTCCGCATCAAAAAAAAAAAGAGCTATTTGTGCTACGATTAAAGCAAGGGCCTGCGAAAGCTGCAAGATGTTTTTTTTAAAACCAATAAAATTCTCACGATTCCAGCTCTTTATATCTATTCCATCTGCACATGCTTATATTAAAGTGGGAATTTTGGACTGTAAAGTTTAGAGACGGTAGACATTAGAATGCCTGGTTGACGCCCATATTTCTTGTCCATAAGTCTATATCGGTTTCAGTAGTGTGTTGTATATCCATTCTTTATTGTTCAGTGTTAGTTTTGGTTGGTTCATTTGGTTGGAGCTTTATGAAGATCTCCGCACAAACTTGTGGCGAGGAATTGGTTTTCATGTTAACCTTAACAATGACACTCTGCCCTTGCTTTTTGAAAATGAGACGGCATATAATGCCTTCAAAATGTTTGCGGAATCTGCTCTGTCGCGGCGTATGTCCTGGGGTCTTTCCCTTGGGTAGGCGGAGTAAATGTTTTGTGTGATAGTAATTTATTGCTTGTCTGTAGTCTGTGTGCGTTAGATTCGGATAGCTGTAGAATTTTAGATGACCTCTCAGGAATATCGAGTACTGTGAGGTTCCTTAGGTTAGTCTTGTATGGATGTGCAAGGTATGACTGTATTTATTGACTGTGTGAGGTTTGTATGTGTAGTAGGTTATATTGTAGTTAGTCTAGGAGGAATAAGTGGGAATAATTGTAATATCTTCAAGCATAAATAATTAACAATACTTGGAACTGTTTTTTTTTTTTTTTTTTTTTTTTTTTTTTAATTTCCCTTAGCAAGCTTTCTTTTCTTTATGTCCGTCCTCTTCTTTATTGATTGGAATTTAATAGACTTCCAAAGGAAATATCATCTGCACTATTAATATAAGTGTTTTAGTGTAAACTAAAAAAAATGGGCTCTCAGATAAAGTAAAATATGATTTTGACGATATATCCATGTAAAATTGATATATTTTTTTTTAAATTGTTATTCTTTTATTTAATGTATTGACATATCTTGTTCATATAGTGTATGTTTTAAATCGAACAATAATAAAGAATTATTATTATTTTTTTAGGCACTTCAACGACTGGTCATTAAAGGCCCGGAGCCTTTTTAGTACTCCGCCAGCGTTTGGGACCGTGTTCGTTCGTAACAGAAAACAGAGCCTACCCGCAGAGATTGAAGCTGAATTTAAATTACGTTTAGTTTTCCCAGTGCTGTAGTGAGGTTTGATCTAGTTTCTGCCTAATGGACTACAATGTAATCACTCTACTACTTTGTGCTAACCAACATTATCAGTTGGCTGTTATATTATTAGCTGTAGTCTTTAGCTGTAGCCTCCTAGGAAGTGAAAGTCTAAGGGTAGCACTGCTGGATTCGAATCCGGGACCTCCGCGAAGGAGTCCAACCGCTGAACTAATCTCTTCCCTTTATTATTATTATTATTATTATTATTATTATACGAACGAAAAATGTTCGAAAGAAGAATAATTGAAAACTTTTCCAATTTTTGATTTGGAACTTATTATATTATGATGAATAGTTCCAATTTAATTTTTGTCTAAAAATAATTGTGCATAGATTATATTAAGGGGGTATTGCGGGGATATAGGGGGTATTGCGGGGATATAGGGGGTATTATATTTATAAGTATTGCGGGTTAAGAAGAATATTAATTATAAAATATGAAGGGGGGACCTTTCGTTCTTTAACTGAGACGTATCTCTTCTAATCCATTAAAAGAGATTAAGAGACATTTTCCGTGGTAGCCTGGCTTCATTATGTGGGCGTTCGCCCATCTTCAGGATGCGTTTGTCAGACAGTGTGATAACACTTGACTTGCACAGAGCAAATTCAGTTTATACACTCTGATACAGTTTATACTCTGTCTGAAAACGCATCCTGAAGATGGGCTACTCCCGAAATCGGTCGATGACCACAAAATGAACTAGGCTACCATGAAAAATGTCTCTGATGCTTTCCAGCTCAGCGGAACCAACCACCACAACAAAAGAGATTAAATTATGGCCCATCTCTATTGCTGCAGCTTACTAACCATTTAGTCTCTCTCTTTCATGAGTCATACAACCATTAAAACTTTTTACTTTCCCTTATTGCTATACGGGGAAAAATATCGCGATCTATTGAATTTTCGAAATCAAGTTTTCACCGGAAATTATGTTTTGAGAGATTCAGTAAGTGCGAAAAAGATATTGTGCATATTTTGTGTGTATGTTTGTTCTGGGTCTGCATGCAGTTGTTTGTAAACAAAAACTCTTAAAAACAAAAATTTATACAAAGTTCTATTTAAATTATGTTTAGTTTTCCCAATGCTGCAGTGGGGTTTGATCTAGTGACTGCCTTATGGACTACAATCTTATCACACCCTACTATTTGTGCTAACCAACATTATCCACAAATTCATTAACGTTTACAATCTTGGATAAAAAAGAAGAAAAATTTCGAATTCTCCAGGTAGGTATTTCTGATACGCTCTATATTTCCAATATTGTAAAATTTAACAAATATGCCAGGAATTCATTAACCTTTAGAAAGTAAAATATAATTCTATTTTTTCTTCTTTTTTTATAATCTAATATATTGTAAATTATTTTGGCTTTTAATATTTTTCTTAACATGAGATTTGTTACGTAGTACGTAAAAGCAACTTGTATAACTTTCTTTTTGAAGCTTCTATCTCTGAGATCTCTTTCCGGGATCCATGTAATAAACGCTTTATTTAGCAAGAATTACGAGGCATGTCCAGTAAGTAAGTGTACTGAATTTTTGTAGGTTACAAAAATTTTTATTTGAACAAAAAAAATTACCTGGTTACATTAGTACATATGTAAGCTATTTTTCGACATAGTCACCATTCCTCTCAATGCAGGTGGTGAACCGGGGTATTAATTTTTTGATGCCTTCCTCGAAGTAATTTCCCGCCAACCCCTTCGTCCACTTCTCCACCTCCCCCTACACCTCCTCCTCGTCGGTTGAAAACCTTTTTTCCACCCATGTGCAGCTTCAGGGAGGTAAAGAGATAGTAATCTGAAGGTGCTGGGTCAGGGGAATGCGCGGAATGGTTCTGGACATCCCATTTAAACGAGACAAGCAGTGTGTGGTCTGTCATTGTCGTGCAGCTGGCAGTCTCCCTTTGTCAGCATGCCTCTCCTTTTGTTCTGAATCGCCTTCCGCAATTGTTTTAGGGGCTCACCTTGCAGAGTTGATGGTCTCCCCTTGAGGCATATATTCAATTAAAATTATGCCTTGACAGTCCCCAAACACGGATGCCATGATTTTCTTTGCTGAAATTGTGGTTTTGAACTTTTGGCGGAGGGTAACGAACACGGTCCCAAACGCTGGCGGAGTACTAAAAAGGCTCCGGGCCTTTAATGACCAGTCGTTGAAGTGCCTAAAAAAATAATAATAATTCTTTATTATTGTTCGATTTAAAACATACACTATATGAACAAGATATGTCAATACATTAAATAAAAGAATAACAATTTAAAAAAAAATATATCAATTTTACATGGATATATCGTCAAAATCATATTTTACTTTATCTGAGAGCCCATTTTTTTTAGTTTACACTAAAACACTTATATTAATAGTGCAGATGATATTTCCTTTGGAAGTCTATTAAATTCCAATCAATAAAGAAGAGGACGGACATAAAGAAAAGAAAGCTTGCTAAGGGAAATTATAAAAAAAAAAAAAAAAAAAAAAAAAAAAAAAACAGTTCCAAGTATTGTTAATTATTTATGCTTGAAGATATTACAATTATTCCCACTTATTCCTCCTAGACTAACTACAATATAACCTACTACACATACAAACCTCACACAGTCAATAAATACAGTCATACCTTGCACATCCATACAAGACTAACCTAAGGAACCTCACAGTACTCGATATTCCTGAGAGGTCATCTAAAATTCTACAGCTATCCGAATCTAACGCACACAGACTACAGACAAGCAATAAATTACTATCACACAAAACATTTACTCCGCCTACCCAAGGGAAAGACCCCAGGACATACGCCGCGACAGAGCAGATTCCGCAAACATTTTGAAGGCCTTATATGCCGTCTCATTTTCAACAAGCAAGGGCAGAGTGTCATTGTTAAGGTTAACATGAAAACCAATTCCTCGCCACAAGTTTGTGCGGAGATCTTCATAAAGCTCCAACCAAATGAACCAACCAAAACTAACACTGAACAATAAAGAATGGATATACAACACACTACTGAAACCGATATAGACTTATGGACAAGAAATATGGGCGTCAACCAGGCATTCTAATGTCTACCGTCTCTAAACTTTACAGTCCAAAATTCCCACTTTAATATAAGCATGTGCAGATGGAATAGATATAAAGAGCTGGAATCGTGAGAATTTTATTGGTTTTAAAAAAAACATCTTGCAGCTTTCGCAGGCCCTTGCTTTAATCGTAGCACAAATAGCTCTTTTTTTTTTTGATGCGGAATATACTTAATGCCATTTTTGCCCCATAACATTATACCATCGGCAGCCACTGCATGGAATTTTCCAAAATGAACAACTTTCAGTGTTTCTTATATTGGGGATTCCAGTTATGTTTTCTTATATGTGAGGACATCCCATTTAAACGAGACAAGCAGTGTATGGTCTGGCATTGTCGTGCAGCAGGCAGACTCCCTTTGTCAGCATGCCTCTCCTTTTGTTTTGAATCGCCCTCCGCAATTTTTTTAGGGGCTCACAGTATCTTGCAGAGTTGATGGTCTCCTCTTGAGGCATATATTCAATTAAAATTATGCCTTGACAGTCCCAAAACACGGATGCCATGATTTTCTTTGCTGAAATTGTGGTGTTGAGACTGCCTTTTGGTTTCAGGTGTGTAGTATGCAACTTTCATCTCCAGTAATGATGGAGCGGAGAAATTCATCTCCATGGAGTTTGTAGCGTCTCAAAAACTCTGGCCCGACCTTGAATATTTCACACTTGGCGGGAGATTGGTTTGATATTTTTCACGAAACTTATTGTCGCGTCGACAGTTCTCAACGTACTGACCTCGAACCGGTCTCGTTGCGGAGGGGAGGAATCAGGCTACACGACAGTGTATCCAACATGTCGAAAACAAAATCCCTCTGGCCGTGAGAGCCTCAGTACATTTACTTTCTGGACATGCCTCGTAGATAAGTTTAGTGAATGATCTGCGGTAGGAGTTTACCAAGCTTTGGCATCAATTTATCAGAAAAAAGAAAAAATTATAAAGCTACAGTTTAAGGTAAAAATTATTAACGAAATAAGCCATAATATTTAGACGCAGCAAGGTTTAATCTAAATGAAGAAAGGATTACCTTAATTGTAAGAAAGATTTAATTTGATTGGGAAATGCTGTAAGTCGCAAGGAGAGAAAGTACAAATAAAAAAAAAAAAGGTGAGGCTAGTGGATACAAATGTATTTATGTTCAGTCTTAGATTGTTACGCAGCCAGAATTTGTATCAGCCATCTTCTGGAGTCTGGAAGGAAGTGTTGTTGAAAGCATTGCCGTTAAAGCAGTAAATTATGGAATAAAGCTTTTAAATGATCGAATGAGTTCATTCATAATAATATTTATCCACCGGCTTGAATCACCAGTGGATTGTTGATATTTACCAATGTCATGGAGTTATCAAAAATTAGTAAACTGTATTTGATTATATTTGAGATTCGCTGAAGATTGTTCGAATGACAACCATCGACCGATTGTGGAGAGTGTTACCAGGCACTACTTTCATATGGAGGACATATTTCATAGTGTAGATGTTCGTATAAATTTCTTCAATAGAAAGAAGTTTCTCTGTGCAAATCAATAGGCTGAGGTCAAGAGTTGGCTCCGAGTTGAAGGAGCCAGTTTTGTTTGCTATATTATAAAAATTAAAATCTTCTAGGTGAACAAAGACCTTTGCCAATAATGATAGATATAAGATCAGGAGATTTTACTATACAGTTGGTAGGAAGAGAGTAATAAATTGTAAGGCTGCAGTGAATTTGTTGTTTGGGAGGTCATAATGCCCCCCCCGAAAAAACTAGATAATAGAATTATTTCATTGAAACCGTAGTGAGAATTTTGTAAGGTTTTGAGGAGCAAAGGTCCTTTGAGGAGTTTGGAATTGAAAAGAGAAAGAATAGCGTAAGGCTAATAGAGCAGAGCGGCGTGATAGTCGGATAGAATGTTGCGTCCTTTAGTCCAAAACTCCCTCGCGTTTATGGTGGTCGAGACAACCTGTGAATTCCACTTCTGTTAGAATCTGCTCGGGCAAGGTAGGTTGGTTTTGACTTCTCTAGGATATAATGTTGAGACAATTATGGCAGGAGGTACTGCTACGCCTCTTACGAAGTCTAGGTGACGTATAAGAGTGGACGTCTGCATGTCTGTGAGACCATCAAAAAATACACAAGGTACTGGAAAACTGAAAACCTACAATTATCAGCGAAAGAATGAAATTGAAAAAAATGTGGAGTATGCAAAGTGAAAAAGCGCTGCCGTGTCTTTAAAGAAATAGTTACTGCTTAGCCATTTTAAGCAGCAATAAACTTAAAACTCTTTGTATTATATTTAAAATCTTAGCATTATTTTGATTTCTTAACTTTTTGGTTTATTAGCTTGCAATGCAGGTTGGTTCCAAACAGCTAAAAAAAAAAAAATAGATAATGTTCTTCAGTTGATGTACCTAAAAGATGAGTGAAGGAATGTATTTAGAAAAGAAAGATTCTGCTGAAAAACCTAAATAGAGTGCGCGAATACGTAATTACAATTCTAACAAATTGTACTATTGGCCATTAGGTTTCATAATATTATAATTTATGCCAATATTATCGGCCAGGCCATAATTTCTAGGGTAAATAAAAAGTATTTTTCAAACTTTTTTTTTTTTTTATTTAAACCCGACGTTTCGGCATATCTTGTTTACCAGCTTAGAGGGCTCACCTAAAAATATGTGTAACTGGAAATAGTACGGCAACATTTTCTTTTGTGACCTGAAAATAGCAAACAATAGTGTAATCAAACATTTGCCGAAACATTGGGTTTAAATAAATTTTAAACATAGGTTTGCGTACCTCATGTGAGAAAACTCTAGGCTTTCCAATGTTCCTAAAACTATAATTATCTCAAAATATTTTGGCCACCTGTAGTCATTGTAAGCAGAAATAATTACGAAGTGCATGTCATTTTCTAATGACATTGTGCTTGCATATGACCCACTATCAACATTTCCAAATTATTACCTTTTGCAGCGTAAATTTTTAAGAGTACAATGATTCTGTTTTTCAAAAAATTATAATATGTTTTCTATTTTAAGATTTATTTAATTTTCATTTATAAATTTTAGAAATTAATTTATTCATATAATTAATTATTCATTCAATGTATTATGTTTCTTGGATTGTATATTATGTTGGTCACTCTATGTCTCCTGATTCCTTCTCTGTATGTAAAGCGTTCTGAAGCAAACTGTGTGAGTGGCGATAATGACCTGACTGTTGTTGATGCGCCGTAAAAAATAGAAGAATTTCGTGTGAGTGTTTCACTTCAGATTTTTGAAACCAGAATATCCTCTAACATAAATGTTGAGGTTTGTGGTTGGAGGTGGCAGTGTACCACTAAGACAGATATAGAAGCTTAATACTAGTCTAGAAGAGAGCGTAAATAACATTGAACCAACCCAATATAAAATTTACAATTTAATACCACAAAATCGCAAAAAAAAAACTATAAAAAAAATAAACACTCACACGACACTTCTGGTTTATGGACTCACTTCTGGTTGATGGATTTTGCCAGAATCATTCGTATTAAATGCGTTGATCCTACCATGTTTGAGCTTTCTGCTATTTTCTGTGTTGAGATATTTTGTACATACACACATACACACACACAGAGTGACTATTCCCTAATAATATTTTGTTTATTCTCAGTGGAGCTCAAAACATTATTTCGATGGGAACTCATTTTCTCTATAAAAACACAATAGAGTTTCATTAAACTTGGCAAACTAACTAGACATATACAGACATATCATTTTACATTACTAAACAGAGAATAACCTAAAAAATAAAAGTCTGGTGTGATGTTTCGTACTTCATACTTACACAACATTCTCTTACTCCACTTTTCAAAATTCTGATTGACAAATTTTATAGTTAATGTATCAAATTTAATGAAATTCGTCGATATTTTTATGAAGAAAATCGCAAGAATTGAAAAATACTTACTAGTAAAAACGCACTTTCCGGTCATCCGATTTTTTTCAAACTCAGAATTTCAACAACATATTTAATTCTAACTAATATTATTTTGATGACAGAATTGTATAGTAAACTGAAATAGCACTTTAGATGAAAACCTAAACCCCATTCCTCCCTCAAAAGTACCCTTAAATGAATTTTTCCGGAGAAATGTTTCAAATCAAAGTTGTAGCTCTTTGTATGTGTAGTTGATATGCCAAGTTTGAAGAAAATCGTTGGAGCCATTTTTGAGAAAATCGCAAAAAAGTAAAAAAAAAAAAAATAACTAGTAAAGGAGATTTGTACTTTCGGTGGAAGAATTTTTACAGATAACGTACTGTCGGATCCCATGGTGATATCTAAACCAAATGTCAATTTGACCTTTCTAAGGTTTTTCGCTTTTGAGCTATGCTATTCATATACATACACACACATAGAGGGAAGGGATTAGCTAAGTGGTTAGCGTACTGGACTCCCACGCGGAGGACCCGGGTTCGAATCCAGCTATGCTACCCTTAGATTTTTTCTTCCTAGGAGCCTCTACAGGTCAATGTCCGGTGATGGACTGTGTTACCTGTAACGAGAGAACACTGTCCGGAGGCCGGCAGTGCACTGAGAAGTCTCCGGGCGTTTTTTTGACCATTATGCCTTGAGAAAAAAAACAAAAAAAAAAACAGACACACACACACACACACACACACACACACACACAGATCATTTTCTAAAAACGTTGGACTCAGGAGATCTCAACACGGATATTTCCGGTGAAAACTCGACATCGAAAATTTGACACGATTACAATACTTCCTCTTACTAGAAGTAAGAGAAAGTAAAAAATTAAAAAAAAAAAATAATAAAAAATTGATTAGTCGTTGTTTTGGAAAAATAATTATTGTTAGAACAGGGAAATGCGGGAAAAATGAACGAATTATACAAAAAAAAAATTTTGTGTCAGCTAAGTAATCGATGAGCTGTACCCCTCCCTTCCACCAATAATGCTACAAAGTTTATTCCAGATTTCTCTGAATGGAATAGACCTAACATTTCGGAAGTTAATTGGTTTAATTATTTTAATTAGATGTATAAAATTTTAATGAAGTATTATTTGTTTTATTTCTATAACGATTTTAATTTACATTTACGTATTAATTACTATTTGGTAAAGTTAAGATGGGGAAAAAAAAACTGGTAACCATGGAAAAAGTTCTATCAGTCTGTGACTATTCCCTCAGGAAAATTTTGTTATAACCTCTCTCTCTCGCTGTTCGTAGAGAAGGTATTTACATAGTATCCCACGACTGTTCTCTGGTTTATCTGCAGCTTTTCACCAATTAATCTAAGTAGCCGAGATTGTCGGTTGGATGTGGAGCGAATGGAGATGGAGTTTTAAAGACATGGGATGGAATGGGAAATGAAAAGAGAACTCTCATAATCAAGCTGACATAGCAAGCATAAGGATGGGCCCCAGGCCAATGTACCACGTTGTGGATAGTGAGGCTGGCAAAAGCAGGGCAAGTGGAGCGGGTGAACGAGTGTGGAGAAGCGGAAAAAAGAGGCCTCCCCCCCTTATGATAGGTTGACTGAGAGTGGGGAGTAAAAACTCCCGCCCAAACAGTAGGTTGGCGCGGCTTTTTTGTGTATACTCAGCGGTAAACTTATGCCTGGTCTTAACCCATTACCATATCTCTTTTTCTCCTCTGAGCTTTTTCTTGTCTATCTCTCTCTCTCTCTCTCTGTCTAGGTATATATGAGAGTTCCGTGAATGAGTAAGAGAGGGTAAGTGAGAGAAAGGATGGGAGAGCAAGCAAAGCTAGGTACCTTACCCAACAATAGGAGAAGCTGCTAACAATACTGACGGAAAATATTCGCCTTTACAACCTCTACAGTATATGTAGGGTTGGTTGGCTGGGAAGCGTCTAAACTCTCAACATAGTAAGCCAACGCCACAGTAGAACGTCTACACACAGCTGCCACAATTTCTAATACTTCTCTTTCCAAGCCACTACCTTTATATGTGTGTAACTGCCTCAACTACATTTATTTCATTTTTATATATTATGTAACCTCTTAAGAAACAATTTTTGGATTATATGGTCAACTGAAAATTCATATTTTTATATTAATTTAAAGCAGATTTTTGTTTTTTATATAATATTTTTTTATCTTTCTTAAGTTATTATTTATTATTCGTGTAAAAAGAGCTCAATAGTGTGTCAGGAGGAAGGGTGACGTTAGGCATTTCAATATGATATATGATTCTAACATCTACACAGTGGCGGCGGCTACTGGTATTCGCAATTGCGCGACTGAACCCCCCAGCTACTTGAAAAAAAAAAGAAAAAGTAAATTAAATAAAAAGTAACAAATATCATATTTTTATTTTATTCCATATTTCAATTTCAAAAAAATATTCCTTCCTAAAAATAAGAGCCCAGGATACGATCTAATAACAGCCCAAGTTCTTCACCAACTACCTAAAAAAGCTATACTCTTCCTCACTACCATATATAATTCAATACTACGAACTACTTATTATCCCATTATTTGGAAATTCTCTAATATTAAAATGATACCTAAACCCAAAAAACCAACTCATCAGCCTTCTTCCTACCATCCTATTAGCCTCTTTCCGATCCTAGGGAAAATATTTGAGAGACTCCTACTTTCGCGTCTTCTAGAAATTGTAGAGACTCTGAAAGTACTACCAAACCACCAATTTGGTTTCCGCAGCCGCCACTCTACAATACAGCAGGCTCACCGAGTAGTAGATACATCGCCACTTCACTTGAACGCAAGGAGTTTTGCGCTGGAGTGTTTTTAGACATTTCACAGGCCTTCGATCGTGTATGGCACGTAGGTCTTCTATTAAAACTCAGGCGAATTCTACCTAGTACTTATTACCTCATTCTCAAATCCTATCTTTCCGAACGCTTCTTCCAGATAATTGAAGGCACTTCCGAGTCCTCTATATATCCTATTCTTGCTGGAGTACCTCAAGGCAGTGTCTTAGCCCCACTACTTTATTCAATCTACACATCCGACTTACCTACACTTCCCTCTACTTCTATATACACCTTTGCTGACGACACTGCAATTCTCTCCACACACAATGATCCCACGCTCTCTGTCCGCTCTCTACAATCACATCTAAATTCACTAGAACCTTGGCTGCAAAAATGGCGAATAAAAAATACATAGTCTTTACACTGAAACGGAAAACTCTTGCCCCTGTCTACTTACATAATTCTCCTATTCCTTCAGCCGACCATGTGCGGTACCTGGGACTATACCTCGGACAAGAGACTCACCTGGAATCCTCATATACGACTTAAACGAATAGAATTAAACAAAAGATATAAGCTTCTAGCCAGACTACTTGATCACCGGTCAAAACTAACACTTCATAATAAAAGACGACTGTATCTATCCCTCCTAGCACCTATATGGACTTACGGACTTGAACTTTACGGTTCAGCTAAACGATCTAATATCAACCGATTACAAACTCTCCAATCTAAAATCCTCCGCCGCATTGTAAACGCTCCATTCTATGTCAGTTACCTAACTATACATAAAGATCTCAAAATTCCTTTTATATCCGAACTTACTAAAACACGTTACAATAGATTTCACAAAAACTTATCAACACATCCTAATCCATTAGCAGCTAACTTATCCTCAACCACACTTCCTTCCAACCCCCGAAGGCGACTGAGGCGTCGTTGGCCTCGCGATCACCTTGTTGACTAATGGAGATCATCACTGGATGATCACCATTCAAGCCACTCACGCCATTTACCACCCTTACCGTATTTACTTATTGTACCATAGTACAGTTGTAAATGACAAATAAAAAGTTAAAAAAAAAAAAAAAAAAAAAAAAATATTATCATTTTTAATTAGTTACAAACATTAGGTCACAGTAAAAATTGTATATATTGCCCTGATATCAAATTCAAATCCATGTAATGATATGAAAAAAAAAAATTAATTTGTTTGTCAAATCCGAGAATCAGGCATAAAAGTATAGGAACGTATATCAGTATAAGAGCTCACTCTAATATGTTGTTTAGTGAATTGTGCACTGTAATGAATTGTACGTATAATACATGTATATATTAGGGTATCTATAAAATGTAGGAAGTTGGAGGCTTACAGTTCGCGCTGGAGAATTTTATATATATATATACATAAACATTTCTTTGTGATAGTATGGAAATATGTATGTTTCTTATATTCTTATTAACTTTTTTTTAAAATAAGAGTGGGGTTTACTGGTACGTTGAACATTGAACGAACTTAGCCGATATTACCCGATGTTATTTGCACATTCCTAATTTGCAACACTCTAGCACTTTAGGGGGCGTTACTCATATTCGTTATTTTTTATGCTCTGATGTACCTGTGCCAATTTGTCGATTTTTATATATTATATTTATATTTTATATATTATTTTTAGATTTATAAAAATGTGATGTTGATATTGGTACTTAAAATATCAATAAGATATATGACCCAGCAAAGAATCGATGCTATCTGATTGACATTTCCTTTGAACCGAAACACTTTATTTAGATAATAAAAATTTTTCCGATAAGTTAACTACTTAATTTTCGAACTCAAACGGTTATTCTACCATTTATCGCGACATGCTTTTAAGGATTCCAATTACAGGTTTCCCTTCTGATAGGATGTTGAAGATTTTTGTCTTTGGTCATTCCTACAGGGTTAGGTTGCCTTCTAGGGAAGATTGGTTAACCCTGGGGCCGTCTGGGGTGATTCCTGAGAATTATCTCCGATGCTACACAGACGGTTCCAGGATGGGTGGTAGGTCTGGGGCTGCCGTTATTTTATTAGATTTCTATAAAATGTAGGAAATTGGAGGCTTACAGTTCGGCGTTGCGCTGGAGAATTTTATTAGATACCTCTTGGTAAGTGGGCCACCGTTTTCCAGGCTGAGATTTATGCAATTCTTTGTTGTATTTTGGATGAGAGGGTGCGTAACACTAATTTAAAAGGTGTTTGTATCTGCTCGGACTGCCAGGCTGCGTTGAAGGCGCTTAGCTCATGTGTCTTCACTTCCAGATTGGTGTTGTAATGTTCTAAAAGACTGGAAGATCTTTCTTCATTGAAGGATGTGCTACTGGTCTGGGTTCCGGTCATATGGGAATCTTTGGGAATGAGGAGGTGGATAGGTTTGCCAAATTAGGCGCCTCTCTCCCTTTCATTGGTCCAGAGCCTGCTGTTAGTGTGTCTTCTGGCACATGTTTGTCAGGCTTCCAGACGTGGATGACCTCACAGCACTCATCCTTATGGATGAGTGCAGTGGATTGTCGGCAGTCTAAGATGCTTACTGGGGGTCCGGACGGAGCTTTGAGTAGCGGGATCCGATGTCTTTCACGGACCTCTCTCAGGCATCTGGTTGGCTTTCCTCACTGGGCATTGTGGCTTAAGGAGACATCTCTATACAATGGGACTCATGCCTGACCCCTTTTGTAGAGTTTGTGAGACGGAGGAGGAACCATCCATGCATCTGATGACGGATTGTTTGGGCTGTGAGGAGATTAGGTTTAGGACCTTCGGCCGGAATAGGATATCGGTAGAGGATCTTAAGCTATGTCCTTTTAAGGTTTTGGTCCGATTTGTTCGGTCTGTGGTGAAACTTAGATCCTGGGCCTGGACTTTTGTTCTAGTCCCAGTAGTTGTTATTCTTTAGAGGGGTAGATAGATATGGTCCCAGGGAGGCTTTGGATAGCGTAGGGTTTTGCCCTCCCCTTCATTGAATAATAATAATAATAAGATATATGACCAGCAAAGAATCGATGCTATCTCATTGACATTTCCTTTGAACCGAAACACTTTATTTAGATAATAGAAATTTCCGTTAAGTTAACCACTTAATTTTCAAACTCAAACGGTACACCTCTTTTTTTCACAGTTCTTCTCTGGGTGGACAGTGTCCGATTTATTGTTTATTTAACGTATTTAATTGTAAAGGAGGGATGCAAGTTTTTACCTGGCTCCCGGTTTACTTCATGACTTCTATCTAGCCAAGCTGCTAATAATGATAGGTAATGTAAGTAATTAAAAAAAAAAAAGGTTGAACCCCCACATATACAATTCAGGAGCCGCCACTGCATCTCATATATACAATATTAATAAAAATTTAAAGTGTCACCTAAATTCTGAGTTTGAAGAAATTTGGTTTACCGGAAGTGGGCCTTTTTCTTTCTATACATTATGAAAAATAAATAGTTAGATAGATAGATAGATAGATAGATAGATAGAAGATAGATAGATAGATAGATAGATAGATAGATAGATAGATAGATAGAAGATAGATAGATATAGATAGATAGATAGATGATAGATAGATAGTAGATAGATAGATAGATAGATAGATAGATAGATAGATAGATAGATAGATAGATAGAAGATAGATAGATAGATAGATAGATAGATAGATAGATAGATAGATAGATAGATAGCTAGATAGATAGATAGATAGATAGATAGCTAGATAGATAGATAGATAGATAGATAGATAGATAGATAGATAGATAGATAAATAGATAGATAGCTAGATAGATAGATAGATAGTTAGATAGATAGTAGATAATAGATAGATATAGATAGATAGATAGATAGATAGCTAGATAGATAGATAGATAGATAGATAGATAGATAGATAGATAGATAGATAGATAGATAGATAGATAGATAGAGATACATTGATAGATAGATAGATAGAGAGATAGATAGAGTGATATATAGATAGATAGATAGATAAGTTAGATAGATAGATATAGTAGATAGATAGATATAGATAGATAGCTAGATAGATAGATCGATAGATAGATAGATAGATAGCAGATAGATAGATAGATAGATAGAAGATAGATAGCTAGATATAGATAGATATATATATAGATAGATAGATAGATAGATAGATAGATAGATAGATAGATAGATAGATAGATAGATAGATAGATAGATAGATAGATAGATAGATACAAAAGCTTTATTAAAAATCAAATAAATGATACACTTTAAATAAATAAGGATATTAAACAGTAAAGCAACCGTTTGCCATGAGATGTATAAGAAATATGCTCATTATGTGATATAAACATTATGTGAAATTTGTAACCAGGTAATAACCATATAAATAAATGAATAAATCAGAACAATGTAAATTGATGTATGAGAAATTCGTTTGAGTGTTTCACACTAGATTTTTTTTTTTTATTATTAATAAATATTATAATAATAAATATTAGTAACAATATTTATTACAAAGTTGACCTATTTTTTTTTTTGTTTTTTTTTTTGTTGAGAGATAATTATAATATATATTGTAATTTTACTTATTTAATTACAGATGCTCTTAATTAATTCCTCTTGCACTCGTGTGTGAATACCTAGTTCTGGAGTACATTGTTTTTAGTTCATTGGTTAACTTGTTTTTCCTTTATTATTGTAATTAAAGTTTACATTACCCCCTCCCCTTTTTCTTCTATTTGTCATCTATTTATTGTATATTTGATCTATATATAATTTTGGTAATTATAATAATTATTACTATATTCTATTTTTCAATCGGTTATATACCGGTTATATAATTAAATTGTATTGTATTATATAATTAATGGACTCTCTATTGCCCTAGATAAATAGATAAATTCATTATTAATGCTGGGTGAATATTAAGTAATCATTTTCAACGTTGAATAACAGATACAATTTTTTCAATTGGAGAATAATTTAAATGGGAGAGCAGTTCGTTTAACCAAATTAAATGTCAGGGGTGGGGGACAGAAGTACAATTTTCCTAAACATATTTTTCCACAAATTAAATTTAGCAGTTTTAAACTTATTTATTTTATTTATTTATTTGAATTTTGTCTTTTTTTACATTAACCAGTTATTTTGTTTTTTGAGGGCTGGAAAAGACCAAAATATTGACATTATTAACTACCTTAGTCTTCTAATTGCTACCAACTGCCAATATGTTGGTGGAAAAAAACCAGCCCTATCTTGTCAAATTAACATGTCTCTTTTAAACTTTCATAAGGTTCCAGCACCCTCTTCCCCTTCTTCATTCTCCATTCTTAGAGAGATAAAAATATCTTGAGCGATGCGGCTCTTGTACTTAGTCTTTTAGCCATGTCATATCTGAAACAATGTTATGGTTATTGCCTTTGTATATGTATATATTGTAGCGCAGCCAGTGATGCCATCTGGGAGAGGAAGTAGGAAACTCAAGTTCTCTTATTGGCCGCTAGGAAGCGCTGGCGACGCGCTCTAGTTATTTCTGGAAGGATTGAGAAGATTCTCCACCGGTATAAATAGTGAGACCACAGAGAGTTGAGATAGTTTTTCCAGTTACAAACGAAGTGTACGTTTGTGGAAAGTGTATAAAAAGTGAACAAAGTGAACTTTTGTCGTTTAAACTGTGAAGTAATTATTATCAAGAGTTGAATTTTGTAATTTATTATGTATAACAATAAATTGGTGTTTTCTTTATTAAAGTTTAGAGTATTTTATGTATACGAACCCCTCTTAAAATTAGTTGCAGTAGCTATTTTAGAGGGAAAAATGTTACAATACATTGTATTGTTTTGGTGTCTAGTATGAGTGAAATGGACACAGATGTAAAGTAAATCAAAAGATAATTACCTAATCCGACTTATATTTTTATTTTATTCTCTTTCATGAAATTTTATTCGCAAAAAAAGCCCTAACTTTTCCAACCATCGTTACAAAGAAATCGTACATACTCAGACAGTTCGGTCAAAAACTTTCCTCATTTTTTGTTACTATATATGTTACAGTTAAAAGTAAATGTCAATCGCCAGCCTCCACGTTACCACAATTGCATTTGGGACTATTTACGATGTGGACATTGTAAAGGTAAGATTATAGTTAAATCTCAAATTGCATTATCGTCGTATAAAAATGCCTATTCCCCATATCCCTACTCTTCAAACCAAGGTTTACAAGAGGGATACGAGGCCCTAGGTATAAATAATATTTGCCTATATTGTCATTTTCAACTAGCTACAAGAATTTCTTCACCTGACTTAATAGCATTTATTGCCAGTATAATGGATGTGTTGGATGGAGAGAATTGGTTTTGTTTGATAAGTTAGGAAGAAGACTTGGTTAACACTGGTTAACTGATATATTAACCATGAGACACAAACTTCTTGGACTTTACAATGAATGAATGTTTAAGGTTGATTGGTAAGAGAATGACATGTAGCGATTGGATGTACTGAACTAATTTCCACTGTGTTTTATGGACTGTCTGTCGCTATATTTATACGCTTCTCCCACTCCAGTCCGAGAGCTTTTCTTGCTCTCTGTAGTTGCTGAGCTTCTTTTGCTGTTACATCCAGGATATCGACATATTCATTTCCATGGATCCCCGGGATGCTCTTTGATCCACACTTGGTTTCGAACTCAGAACCTATCCATTAAGCTGATCTATAGAAATAAACAGATAAACAAGTATTCAGCTTTTTACACCTTATCTAAATGGGATGGCCAGTCATTTGTAGTCACTTCAGCTTACCCACAAAACCCTTCTTTTTTAAAATAAAAATCCCCGGCTTCAATTAAATATCAAGAAATAAAGAAGAAGAGTGGATTAAAAAAAAAAAAAAAAATGAGAATCAGAGCAATAAAAATGATGCGAGTTTAATCATGTAGGAACTTACAACTCTCAACACAATTGGGCAGCATACATATTGAAACTTCCAGGCTCGATAAATTATTGTTCTAGTAATTTTTGTTAATTTTTATTAAGGAGGGGGCTATTAAAGAGATTAATAAAGAAGGAGTGCAGTAGTATTTTTACATTTGATTATATATACTTTAATTACTTTGTTTTATTGCCACAAATCTTATGAAATAATTACACGGTTAAATTACAATAGATAAAAGCTGTTGTAGACATGAATTTCTCTTTACGCAATTTACTTAATTAGAATTTGACGAAGTTTCTTCAAAACTACTATGTATATGTTTAGTGAATTCTATATATTATTTATTCCACTCCATTTCACTAAAGTTTAGAATTGAAGTTTGCCTCGCTGCGCACCCTAGAGAATATTAAATCAATTTTACTTGGTAAAAAAACATATTAAATAGAAGTGAGACCTGTTCTGTGAATGTGTAGTGTTAGCGTATCAAGTTTTTAGAAACGTTGTGTCTGTGCGGAAAACATCGCGGATTAATAAAGTCGCGAAAAACTGAAAAAAAAAAACTATACAGTGAAGTTACACAAATTTTCTTCCAAACATGGACTTTTGGCAACTAATTTAATTCTTATTAATCTTACATAGTTGTATTGCATAATACAGCGTAAAGTAAACGTTAGAATAAACCCCCCCAGGTCACGCCTATCTCAGCACATCCTAAAATCAATGTTCCATAAAAAAAAAAAAAAAATCTGGTGTAAAACACTCACACAACTTTCCCTTACACAGTTCTCAAAATTATAAATCGACAAATTTTATTGTTTACGTACCTAATTTAATGAAAGTTCGTCGAAAACTGAAAAAAAAAACTGTTCAGTAAAAGCGCAACTTCCGGTTTACTAATTTCCTTGAAACTTGGAATTTTGGCCATCTATTTATTTCTAATTAATTTTTTTTTTTTGTTTGGATGTGTAATGACATGGCAAAGTCATTGACATCGGCAAAGTACGCCAAAGAAATAATCAACAAAGGGTGAAAACAGTAACACTGTTGGCCGCCGACAGCCGCGGTCAACCAAACAAACACAAAGCCTTTTCATCAATTCTCACCTCAAAGGCAGGCACCGCGATAAGTATGGCCACTAAATAAGGTCAGAAAACTACGAAGGTCGCACAAGGCCGCACACTAAGACAGATATCTTGGTGTGAGTGTGAACAACAGTATATAAAAACCCTATGATATACGACTAGAGGATTATTATATCATCTACGACCAAATTATACACGAGCGGCAATTCACAGTTATATTCAACTTATCATTCTCGTAGTTGTGCACTTTAGTTCGTTATTTTAACCATTCTAAATTATCAGCTATTTATCTTCTATTTATTATTAAGTATTTTATTATAGTTATTAGTTACCATTTATCACGTTTAAATTATTGTTAAAATACAGTTAATTTTTATATAAAAAACCGTTTAATAATTCGAGCACTAACTTCCAAAACTCTCAAACTAACTTCCGCCCTCTTCAAGACATCTGCTACTCCAGGAATCACACATCAAACGATTCCATTACATCTAATATCTGATTCCATTACAGATGATAGAATTTTATAATCAACTATAAAGAACTTTAGATGAAAACCTAATCCAACCGCTACCCCAAAAAGGCCATTAAATGAACTTTCCCAGAGAAATTTTTCAAATAAAAGTTGTACCTCTTTGTATGTATAGTACACATTCCTACTTTAAAGAAAATCGTTGGAGCCGTTTTCAAGAAAATACCAGAAAACTGAAAAATACATTTCAGTAAAAACGCACTTTTGGCACATCCGATTTTTTTTTTTTTAAACTTGGAATTTCAACACATATTTAATTCTAATTAATATTGTTTAAATATTCTAATTAATATTGTGTAATAAACTGAAATAGCACCTTAGAGGAAAATCTAACCCCACGCCTCCCGCAAAACTGGCATTAACTGAATTTTCCCAGAGAAATACCAAGTTGAAATAAAAGTTGTAGCTTATTGTATACGTATACGTGATATAACAAGTTTCAGAAAATTGTTGGAGCCATTTTTGAAAAATAAAAATGAGAAAAAAAAAAAAAAATCGTGAAGTGGTACTTCCGGTTTGACAGATGACCCACTGTCGGATCCCTTGGTGATACCTAAAAGGAATATCAAGTTTGGAACTTTCTACAATTTATCGTTTTTTGAGTTATGCTGTTCTCATGCACACACACACACAGGCTATCTGCTGAAAACAACTTTTTTGTACTCAAAGTTACCTCAAAACGGATATTTCCGATGAAAACTCGACATAGAAAATTTGGCACGATTACAATACTTCCTCTTACTAGGAGGAAAGTAGAAAATAGAAAATACATATTTTTTTGGCCGTAAGGTACAATTGGCAAGAAAAAGCATGTGTATGCATCTCTAATGGTGGAGGCCAGTTCGAGCAAGACCTGTAATTAGTGAGGAGTAAAATTTATAATAAAATAGTACTTTCCTTCTTATTCAATAAAAAAAAGAAAGTTATAATATCATTTTGAAATTTCTTATAATTTAGGGGTAGTGAACCCCCACCACTCATCCACTCTAGCGGAGAGAAACAGCCCCTCTCGCAAAGAGAGGAGAGGCTCGGCCAGTATATATATATATATATATATATATGAGAGATAGGCAATGAGACATCATTCAGATAGAATTCTGTTGATTTACATATCAGTTTAACATCGCTCCGTTCATATCTTCTTAGCCACGTCAGTCTGTCAGTTCAGTTCAGTTAGTGTAAAGTCCTTGGCAGTCAGTCATAAACATATATATCAATTATATACCTTAAACTAAATCTTAAGGTGTTATTTATCACTCATCAAGCAACAACCTAAATCTCCTCACAACACCCTTACATTCAGACAGTACGCGGGATGCAGGAATGCGCAGCTGGGATACGGCCGGGATTGGGTGAGATATGTTGATATATATGTATATGACTGACTGCCAAGGACTTTACACTAACTGAACTGAACTGACAGACTGACGTGGCTAAGAAGATATGAACGGAGCGATGTTAAACTGATGTGTAAATCAACAGAATTCTATCTGAAAGATGTCTCATTGCCTATCTCTCATATATATATATATACTGGCCGAGCCTCTCCTCTCTTTGCGAGAGGGGCTGTTTCTCTCCGCTAGAGTGGATGAGTAGTGGGGGTTCACTACCCATACATATAAAAATCATGTTTTCATTCATAACTTGTAAAACATTCTCACAGAAAAAAAAAAACGTTCAAGTAAATTTTTCTTTCAAAAAAAATAGAGGAATCTATTTCTTAAATAAAAACCACCCTCCCCATTTGAAAATATGAAGTTGGTGCATGTATCTAGTCGCTTCTCGAAGCACCAAAACAAATTTGCAAATTAAATTTGGTTTTCTAACAAAAAACTACGGGGACACGTATTTTTTAGTTGTTTTTTTTCTAGCTAACTTATTTTCCGAGAAAAAGTCGTTATCCATATACCTTGGGACACCCTGGATATATATACCATTTTCATTGACAAAATTTATTGGTTACAAAATTGGCTTATTAGAAGAAAAAAAAAAACTAAAAAAACTGGGTCATATTTAGGGGATATAATATAAAAATCATTTCAAATAAAAAGAAATATAACAATTTTGACGGTTGTTAAACGTAGAAAGTTACTTTTTTTTATCATCAAATATCGTTATTTGGTAGATAAAAAGTTCGAAAGTAAAAAAAGAAAAAATTCTTATTCTTATCTTTTCTTATTTTTCCATTTCTTTTTTTTTTTTTTTTACGTTGGTTGGTGTGATAGAAGTGTTTTGTCGCAAACGTCATCTCACTCCTTCTCGTATGTATGTATATATAGTGGTCCTTGGCGGTTAAAGTTGGTGAAGAAGTACGGTCGACGGAAAAAGTAGGTGGAAAAACTTGATATGGATGTGTGGGTGAGGCTTCAAATAACCCTTCTCTTGGTGGTTACACGTTCAACCATACCATAACCGTCTTCTGTCTCAAGAGAGAGAGAGAAAAAAACAGAGAGAAAGGGAAGAAGCAGAGAACTTAGTACGAGTGAAATCGCTGAATACTAAGCTCTCTTTTGAAAAGTGATTGAAAGAAGGCATGGTTTTGAATAAATGCATATGTGTGTGTGTGCGTATGTGAGCGTTTTGTCAGTGTTAGAGCGTTCTGTGGCGTATATATATATATATATATATATATGTGTGTGTGTGTGTGTGTGTGTGTGTGTGTGTGTGTGAATGTGTATGAGTATACGTATGGTAGAAGATAGATTGGAAAAAAAAAAAAAAAAAAAGGAAAACGGTAGTTTAGGAGCGGCAGGATTGAACGGATGTATATATTGAGATGTTTAGTGGAATCTTGGGATGATGCTAGGGAGTTACCCGTACGCCACTATCTTCAGCATTTGAACCCCACAGGGGGATAAGGACCCAAAAGTACAACTTTTCTTCACCCTTCTCACTTATTCTTTGTTCATATCAGTGCCACAGATCAAGTCCTAGTTGGCCAATTCTATGGTTATATTCTTCCATATTGTTGTACTTTTACTTTTTAAAATCTTTTCAAAAAGCCTTTAGTTTTTTTTAAGAATTAATTTTTTTTTTTTTTATCACTTTCAGAGCTCACTTTCGCTTGTACCAAAAGATAATGTATTGGTATCGTTTTATGGATACCGGAAGTCGAAGTGAGGAGTAAGTGTTGTTAGTTAGAGAGATTAGAGAATTGGTATTCGAAAAACGAACTATTGATTTATGAAAATAAACTATATTTTAACAAATAATTTAAAGTGTATCGAAACAGAAAAAGTAAGATGCACAATTTTGTAAATGAATATAAGAATTATGAAACGAATATAAAATATTAAAGAAGCAGTGTTAAAACCTTAAATAGGGACGCGCTCGCGATATGTGATGGTGCTACTGATCTGGAACTGATGTGAATTTCCTTCGTACTGGCATTTAACTGATTGATAATTCGAACTTAACTGATTTGGAACTCCAGTGAGGCGACGTTTATATTTGCATCACTCACACATCGGCTGATGTGTAAATAAGTGCCACACTAAGACATCTCTCGTAGTATATTGACCCTAGGGGAGGTCGGCAGTTAACAAAGGCTGTTTTGGCCGGGGTGGCGACGCTTTGTTAACAGATGGTGGCCGGGTGGCCTCTTGAGTGTACATTGACCCTTGTATGAAGGAAATACAAAAAGGGTTTTGCGGCGGTTCTCTTGACTGTATATTGACCCCTGTTTGAAAGGGTTTTGCCGCGGTTCTTGACTGGTTTTGCCTGCAGATAGCGGCTGGCTGGATCCTTTTCCAAATTCCAACCACTAGTTATAATTTTTAGATTTATTTAAAAATTATATCTTCTTCTTCTTCTTGCCATCACATTACAATAACTTAGCTAATAAGTTATAAAGATAGTTAAAAGATAAGTTTATCTAATTAAGAGCTTGAGTTTTCTTTTTTTGCTTTTTGTAACCTTTGTACAGACCCTGACGAAGGCAATAAATTTTTCGAAACTTCGTTGAAAATGAGAAAAGTGTTTCTTTTGACCTAACCACAACGTCCTTTTTACAATATCAAATACAGCGGTCGTAACAAACATCAAAACATTTAAGATGTAGTTTAGATACTACTTCGGGGTCTAACGGTAAGGTTTTGGTCAATAAATGCACCAAAAATATCCCATTATACAATCATTTTTTTTCTTTTCTTTTTTTTTTTTGTGTCAATTTTCTTTAAACGCCTATTTCTAACAAAAAAACTACGGGGACATGTATTTTTTAGTTTTTTTTTCTAGCTATCTTAGTTTCCGAGAAAAAGTCGCTATCCATATACCTTGGGACACCCTGTATATCAAATTAGTTCATCCAATTGTCAATGCTCTTTTCTTAACTTACTCTTAGAAAGAAAAATACTGCGATTCTGCCAGATTTCCAAAATCTGAATTTTCACCGGACACATGTTTTGAAATCCTATGAGTGGTAATGATACACCACGAAATATCATCATATAAGCCCTGATGATACTACTTTCTCGTACATTGGTTATAGTGGTTGATTACTACCTTTACCGTCCGTCGGCCGCTTACTTTGTCGCTTGAAATTTGTGTGTAAGAAGTGAGTATATTGTAGAAGGTATATATACATTTTTAAATCATTTTATAATAAAGATTTTTAATTTGTTTGAAATGTCAAGCAAACAAAGTTTGCAAAGATTTACTCTGAAGACACAGAAAATTTGGAATGTCTAGTTTGTCTGCCAACAGCTCCACCAAGGTTTAAGGACTTCAATAAATCAGGTAGAGGTAGGAAAACACTTCAGAACAAAAAAACAAAAGCGCGGCTGCACAACTGCATTGCGTTGCTACTTACACAAAGCATTCTTATCAATCAGAAAATATATCGTTTAAATATATAAAATTTAAATTTATTACAAATAAAATAAAGGAGAAAAACATTATAATTGAGAGAACATAAACAACAGTATATACAATATAAAAGAAGGAAAAGGATTGTGAGTTTCGGTCTTTTTAAAAAAATAAAAAAACTTAAATTCTTGCCAACGTTCCGACAAATATATTGTCTTTTTCAAGGCAGAAAAAATAAAAAAATAAAAACTATTAAATAATCTTCAAAACATATCAAACTTGAAAACTTATGTATAATTTTGGAAATAAGAAGATTGAGAACACCTCAACAACACAGAGAATAGTGAACAAATGAAAGTTTTATTTTATTTTATTTTTTCTACTTTTTGCGAATTTCTCAAAAATGGCTCCGACGATTTTCTTCAAACATAGTATATCAACTACACATACAACGAGCTACAACTTTTATTTAAAACATTTCTCGAGGGAAAATTCATTTTAGAACACTTTTGGGGGAAAGGAGGTGTTAGGTTTTCATCCAAAGTGCTAGTTCATTTTATTAGACAATTCTGTTTTCTAAATATGTTAATTAGAATTAAATATGTTGTTGAAATTCCGAGTTTGAAAAAAAGTCGGATGACTGGAAGTGCGTTTACTTTACCATTTTTACTAAATGATTTTTTTCACTTTTTTTACAATTTTCTCAATAATAGCTCCTACGATTTTCTTGAAACTTCGTATATAAACTAAACATACAAAGATCTACAATTTTTATTTAAAACATTTCTCTGGGAAAATTCAATTGTGAGCAATTTAGGGGAGAGTGTGGGATTATGTTTTCTCTATTGTGCTATCATAGTTGATTATACAATTCTATCATCCAAACAAAATTAATTAGAAATAAATATATGGCGAAAGAATTCTGAGTATCAAGAAAATTAGTTAACCGGAAGTGCGCTTTTACTTAACAGGTTTTTCAGTTTTCGATGAATTTCTTTAAATTTGGTACACTCACACTATAAAGTTTGTCGTCAATTATAATTTTGAGTACTGGAGTAAGAGAAAGTTGTGTGAGTGTTTTAAACCAGATTTGGGGGGGGGGGAGGACTATCTCAAAAATTATAATGATTTCTTCTAAACTTGGAATGTTAACTGCACAAATATAAATGTATCACTTTTGTTTAAATAATTAATTAAAACAAAAAAAAATTAGATATTTTTGCAGAATTTGTGGCGTTAAATTTAAAATATAAGTGGAAGTCGAAGTGAGGAGTAAGTGTTGTTAATTAGAGAGATTAGAGAATTGATATTCGAAAAACGAACTACTGATTTATGAAAATAAACTATATTTTAACAAATAATTTAAAGTGTAACGAAACAGAAAAACTAAGATGCCCAATTGTAAATGAATATAAGAATTATGAAACGAATATAAAATATTAAAGAAGCAGTGTTAAAACCTTAAATAGGGACGCGCTCGCGATATGTGATGGTGCTACTAATCTGGAACTGATGTGAATTTCCTTCGTACTGGCATTTAACTGATTGATAATTCGAACTTAACTGATTTGGAACTCCAGTGGAGCGACGTTTATATTTGCATCACTCACACATCGGCTGATGTGTAAGTACGTGCCACACTAAGACATCTCTCGTAGTATATTGACCCTAGGGGAGGTCGGTAGTTAACAAAGGCTGTTTTGGCCGGGGTGGCGACGCTTTGTTAACAGATAGTGGCCAGGTGGCCTCTTGAGTGTACATTGACCCTTGTATGAAGGAAATACAAAAAGGGTTTTGCGGCGGTTCTCTTGACTGTATATTGACCCCTGTTTGAAAGGGTTTTGCCGCGGTTCTTGTCCTGCAGATAGCGGCAGGCTGGATCCTTTTCCAAATTCCAACCACTAGTTATAATTTTTAGATTTATTTAAAAATTATATCTTCTTCTTCTTCTTGCCATCACATTACAATAACTTAGCTAATAAGTTATAAAGATAGTTAAAAGATAAGTTTATCTAATTAAGAGCTTGAGTTTTCTTTTTTTGCTTTTTGTAACCTTTGTACAGACCCTGACGAAGGCAATAAATTTTTCGAAACTTCGTTGAAAATGAGAAAAGTGTTTCTTTTGACCTAACCACAACGTCCTTTTTACAATATCAAATACAGCGGTCGTAACAAACATCAAAACATTTAAGATGTAGTTTAGATACTACTTCGGGGTCTAACGGTAAGGTTTTGGTCAATAAATGCACCAAAAATATCCCATTATACAATCATTTTTTTTCTTTTCTTTTTTTTTTTTGTGTCAATTTTCTTTAAACGCCTATTTCTAACAAAAAAACTACGGGGACATGTATTTTTTAGTTTTTTTTTCTAGCTATCTTAGTTTCCGAGAAAAAGTCGCTATCCATATACCTTGGGACACCCTGTATATCAAATTAGTTCATCCAATTGTCAATGCTCTTTTCTTAACTTACTCTTAGAAAGAAAAATACTGCGATTCTGCCAGATTTCCAAAATCTGAATTTTCACCGGACACATGTTTTGAAATCCTATGAGTGGTAATGATACACCACGAAATATCATCATATAAGCCCTGATGATACTACTTTCTCGTACATTGGTTATAGTGGTTGATTACTACCTTTACCGTCCGTCGGCCGCTTACTTTGTCGCTTGAAATTTGTGTGTAAGAAGTGAGTATATTGTAGAAGGTATATATACATTTTTAAATCATTTTATAATAAAGATTTTTAATTTGTTTGAAATGTCAAGCAAACAAAGTTTGCAAAGATTTACTCTGAAGACACAGAAAATTTGGAATGTCTAGTTTGTCTGCCAACAGCTCCACCAAGGTTTAAGGACTTCAATAAATCAGGTAGAGGTAGGAAAACACTTCAGAACAAAAAAACAAAAGCGCGGCTGCACAACTGCATTGCGTTGCTACTTACACAAAGCATTCTTATCAATCAGAAAATATATCGTTTAAATATATAAAATTTAAATTTATTACAAATAAAATAAAGGAGAAAAACATTATAATTGAGAGAACATAAACAACAGTATATACAATATAAAAGAAGGAAAAGGATTGTGAGTTTCGGTCTTTTTAAAAAAATAAAAAAACTTAAATTCTTGCCAACGTTTCGACAAATATATTGTCTTTTTCAAGGCATAAAAAAAATAAAAAAAAAAAACTATTAAATAATCTTCAAAACATATCAAACTTGAAAACTTATGTATAATTTTGGAAATAAGAAGATTGAGAACACCTCAACAACACAGAGAATAGTGAACAAATGAAAGTTTTATTTTATTTTATTTTTTCTACTTTTTGCGAATTTCTCAAAAATGGCTCCGACGATTTTCTTCAAACATAGTATATCAACTACACATACAACGAGCTACAACTTTTATTTAAAACATTTCTCGAGGGAAAATTCATTTTAGAACACTTTTGGGGGAAAGGAGGTGTTAGGTTTTCATCCAAAGTGCTAGTTCATTTTATTAGACAATTCTGTTTTCTAAATATGTTAATTAGAATTAAATATGTTGTTGAAATTCCGAGTTTGAAAAAAAGTCGGATGACTGGAAGTGCGTTTACTTTACCATTTTTACTAAATGATTTTTTTCACTTTTTTTACAATTTTCTCAATAATAGCTCCTACGATTTTCTTGAAACTTCGTATATAAACTAAACATACAAAGATCTACAATTTTTATTTAAAACATTTCTCTGGGAAAATTCAATTGTGCGCAATTTAGGGGAGAGTGTGGGGTTATGGTTTTCTCTATTGTGCTAACATAGTTGATTATACAATTCTATCATCCAAACAAAATTAATTAGAAATAAATATATGGCGAAAAAATTCTGAGTATCAAGAAAATTAGTTAACCGGAAGTGCGCTTTTACTGAACAGGTTTTTCAGTTTTCGATGAATTTCATTAAATTTGGTACACTCACACTATAAAATTTGTCGTCAATTATAATTTTGAGTACTGGAGTAAGAGAAAGTTGTGTGAGTGTTTCAAACCAGATTTTTTTTTGGGGGGGGAGGAGGACTATCTCGAAAACCATAATGATTTCTTCTAAACTTGGAATGTTAAATGCACAAAATATAAATGTATCACTTTTGTTTTAAATAATTAATAAAAAAAAAAAAAAAAAAAAAATTAGATATTTTTGCAGAATTTGTGGGGTTAATTTAAAATATAATTTTGTGGTTCAATTTTTGGCTTGGTTTTAATTTCCCCTACCTGCTGTGGTAGTTAGGTTGGTACGTTCTTCATACCACCTCTATATTTATATTCTACATAAAAAAGGTGGCGGGCGCTCCTCTATCACAACTAAAAAGTCTTATAGTGCAACTTAAATTACCGATAACTTAAAATATTAACCCTAACTTAAAAATTAAGTCACAAGCCCCCTCAAAAACCTCCTAAAATATATTTATATAAAAAAATTCAAATAAAAGTGATAGGTTTACCTTTGATGCAGATAGCATTTCAAATTTAAAGAAAATTCATTGTATAGTTTCTGAGAAACCCCCCCCCAACTCCAAAATCTATTCTGTAAAGTTGCACTTTGAGTCAACGGATTTTCTTCAAATTTAAAATTCTATGAATGGTAATATGTAATGGAAATAATGTAAATAATTATTATTTAAGTTGTAGAATCTTCGAAACAAATACAATAAAAATAAACAATTAAACAAACTATGCTAGACTAGTAATTAAATTCTACAATTATACTGTTTCTATAAGCCCTTTCTTGCTATAATTTATCAAATTTAACACGGTCCTTACTATCAAGCACTTCCTTAGCAGGGAACAAATCCCATTTTGTAATACTTGTAATGTGTAATGTCCCAATATCTGTGCTACTTATTATAATAATTGAGTGCCCATTAAATCAACGAAGTATAAAATTAAACAAGTTTCCCAATATCTTGTCCCAGAAGCTCTAAAAGATTATCCAGCTACCATCGACGAGGTCTATCTTTTAAATTTTTAAAAGATATTAAAAGTTAATGAAAAAATTTTTTGGAAATAATTAATTTGAATTTATATGTAAATAGTTTATACTTTATTAAATACATAATATATTTTAGAGTTTATTCTTAAGATTTAGAGATAGAGGAATATCAAGAACTCTATCCCGACCAATAGTATATGCATATTTGTTCTGTGTGGTATGAATGTATTTATTAGGATGAAAGTATTTATTGGAGAACTTGTAGTTATGAATGAAAGCGTATGTGTGAATGAATAATGCCATCGCTAATATCAATCATAAAGGAAATACAATAAAATATTCAAACGATTATTATAAATTCGGGAATCATTTTTTTAGTACAAAGAACAAATTATGTAACCCCAGAGCAAGGTTCATTACTCAAAAAAAGAAAAGTATTCTTTCGAACTGTTTTTTCATTAACTCGAAAGAAAAGTGCACCTAAAATTATACTCACAAATCCTTTTGACTTCAACAAGTGGTTGAGCTGCTGAAGAATCACTAAAAAAAAAACCTTTACTTCTGAATGAACGAAGTATCAAGCGTCATGTTAAATAACGAAATATTGATAGTAAGCAGGTAGATTACTTTTAAGATATTTTTCTAGTCATACTTTTTACCTAAGAAAGACTTGAAAATACTCGAAATAAAACTTTTATAAAAAGTATTTACCAGTTTTACAGTGTAATAATTTTTTCGTCCCTCCCCCCCGTCCAATTCTATTTATTCTAAATAAAATTAATAAATTGTTTGTTGATTGCAATTACTAAGAGTGGTATATTCATTATAAACGTTTTCAACAACCTACTACCACTGCATTTTATAGCTTTGACAACAGTTCAATCCGCAATTAATAACAACGGTTTTCCCCAACAGTTGTTCAACTGTGTGCCAATTGACTTGCCATTGCACGAGCTCTATGAAATGTTCCTCCTACATTCTCCGCTATATCCCCACCCTTTCTCTATGTTCCAGCTTCTGGAATCCATTTGTATAATTGGAATATATAAACGAGTAAATTATTATCCAAGTTCTGGTAATTTTTTTCTTTTTTTTTTTTGCAAACCCCCGTTCTTTCTTCTTCTTTTTTCCCCAGTAGTTTAATAGAAGTATCTAGCTTTTTTATTAATTTGGTTGTAAAAGATTTTTTTTTTCTAACCAAGTTATTCTGTTTCAGAAATATTCATGGTTTTTATTATTTTTTATAATCTCAAGTTTTTTTTATAAAATTATTGATCTGATTGGGTGGATTTAAATAACTAACAGCAGTTAATGACGTCTAATTCCGCTTGAAAAGAGTATACCTATTAAAATAAAAATATTTCGTTAAAATGAATAAAAGAGAGAAATAATTGAACCAGAAAGTACCTTCATTTTGATATGGTACCTCTTCTTAAATTATGGCTATGACAAAAAAAACTTGGCATTATAGAGATTCTTTATTTATTAAATTTAGTGAAGAATTTATGAAAAATCTAATCGAGATAATTAACAATAATAAAGGCAATGCTGGGGATTAAATTTAGTCTGATTTCTTCTGTTGTAGATTGTTGTAGGGGATTATTGCAATGCGACCTGAAAGATCTATTGTGCCCCCCGGAGCTTTCTCCAATGCGGGTCTCAAAGCCGCGTTCTCTAGCTACATACAACACTGCCCATCACCGTCAGTGAGTTGTAGAGGCTCCTAGAAAGAGAAAAACTAAGGGCAGCATACTGTATTCAAACCCGGGACCTCCGTGATGCTAGTCCAACGCGCTACCACTAGCCTTCTTCCCTTCCTTCTTCTTTGGCTTACGCTAATTAACTAGGAGGACGGAGACGTTAGTTTGTGTTGAAATGTAGTTGTGTTGTTAAATGTTGAAAAGAAGAGAGAAGTATAAGAAGTAGAGAATAAGAACCACTTTTAAATAAATAATTTACCAATATATTAAATTAGTAAATTTACAAGATTGAATCTTGAATTAACTCATGAATACAAACAACTAGTAGCTAGATTGTTTGAAACTCAAATGTTAACACTTAAACTGGCATTGAATTTAAGAAAGCGATTCCTGATACCTGTGTTCTGGCTGAATGTCTAATTCATACTGACTTCAAAAAAATGCCTCCTCACGGTAGTTCAAAATCCTTCCCTTTGAGAAGAGGCAAAAAGACAAAGGTGACTAAGTTCTATGAACTCTAATTTGTAACGGTGTTCTTCTACCTGGGTTTTACCTTCTTTTTTTCTAACCAACTTGAATTTTTCTCTCAAATCATTATTTTCTTCAAATTATATTTATAATATAATTACTGGCATCCATTACACCTATCACTGTATGTTTTTTTTTTTTTAGGGGATATGCATTGCGATCTAAAAGATCTATTGGGCCTTCAGTGCCTTCTCAGTGCACTGCTGATCTCGGGCAGTGGTCTCTAGTTACAGACAGCATTCCCCTTCACTGAGCAGTGTGCTCAAATCCTCGCCGTGTAGAGGTTCCTAGGAAGAAAAAATCTAAGGGTAGAATGCTGTATTCGAATCCGGGGACCACCGTGTTGCTAGTCCGGCACGCTACTTCTGAGTTAATCCTTCCTTCCCCATTGGCTTTCGCCAATTAACTAGGACGGAGAACCTAGTTTGTGTACTGTGTTTGTCCTAGACTGTAAAGTATAGAGTGTATGTAGTTTAAGTGTATTTTGCACGTTCTGATGCAAAATGGGCTGCATGGGGTACTGAGCTATGCTAACCCGTGGGGTCGCTACTCCCTAAGTAACTGCATGCAACAGATACCCCTTGCGGGCAATTTCTTCTGTTAGTTTGTCATATAAAAAGTACACGCTTGCGATCCTTTGTAAAGTAAGCATACTATCCATGTAAATTGTGTAAAGAGTTTTTTTCACATATCTGATGGCTGTATAATAGCGATCTTTTCGGCTTGATTATGTTGAACAAAACTTTTCTAATTTATTTTGTTTCTGTTAAACTTTGTGTTCAAAATAAGTTATATCTATAATGGGTATGAAAAGGAGAGAATTGGATTTATGAGAAATAAACAAACGGTAACTAATGCTGAACACTGTATAATAAGGAAAGTAACACAAACTGATTGGACTTTACTCGAATATATAAAATGGTAGTGAGAGATTTAGAGCAAGTAAGGAGAAAGGTTGTTGACGCGTTGTGACTGCTGTATGAACTGTTCTAAAGACTGTCCCCTGTAGGGCTTAAGCAGCTGTATTTAAACAGAGTCTCCCATTCTAGCTTGGTCTAAATAGCGAGTGAGACTCTCAATTTTGTGTGTATCTCTCTCTGCTTTAGATCCCTCTCTTCGGATCCTATTACATGACAAAGGCTGAATATTATCGCCGATCTTACATCCATTGATAAACAATGGTAGATATTATATGAACTGTTTAGTCAGGAAACTCGTTAATTTTGTTTGGATAAATCCATTTCGAAAGATGAATTATTTCTTCTATTTCTTCCATCAATTTTTGTTATTTTCCAATATCATGAATGTTGTGTGTATTTCTTTTGTTTTTATCTGATGGGCACAATATTAGCAAGGATTTATGTAGCATCATATGACATTGTTCTGAATCCTCGACTGATTATCTTCAATCCTATTATTGCTTGTACAGATTTCAATTTTTTAAGATTTCAATGGTGAACTCCCCCCAATGTATCATCTATTTAACATTAAGTTATATATATTTTTTTTTTTTGAAGCAGGGGGCCAATGCACTGCGACCTTTTTTTTTCGGCCTATTATGCTATGCGCCCTGGGTGCCGCAGGCTTGCCCACATCACCCGAACAGAAGTCCCAGCTGAACATCCGTTCTGCAAAACCTCCATCAGTCTCAGATCCCTAAGGAATCCCAGTATCTTGACAGGCTGTAGAGAGGGTATATCCCCCTCCTCCACATGGTAGCTAAGCAGGTTCTTGAACCTTCTCTGATTGGCAGCCCCGCAGTCTGTTAGGAGATGTAATGGTGTTTCCTCCAGCTCCCCACAGAATCTGCATGCGCTATCACTTTCCAAACCCAGCTTCACCAGGTTCCTCTAAGTCGGCAATGCTCCATGAGGAAACCCGTAAGAATGCGGAGCTTGTTCTTGCTCAATTCAGGCCTCCGAACTCCGTCGGTTATATAATTTCCCAAGCAGATCTTGGCCTGCCGCAAACCGGGGAGGGAGTACCAGAGATGAGATCTCCTCGTCTCCTCCTTCCTAAGTTCCTCCAACAGAAACTGGTCGCTAACCTCCAAAAAAGGTTCCGGCCCTAGAAGTCGTAGCGCTATCTGGCCAGGGCGTCGGCCATCTCATTCCCTTCAATGCCAACATGCCCCGGCACCCACCAAAGTACAACTTTGTTCCTCCTGCCTAGGTTATTAAGTTCATCTAGGCATTCCCAGACCATTTTAGAGTTAATAACTGATGCACTCAATGCTCTAATGGTGCTTGACTATCGGAAAGGATAACAATCTCCTGGTTCCTATATCCCTACAGAGGTTAAATTGTACACATCTTCCAATAGCGTATATCTCCGCCTGGAAGATGCTGGGAAATTTACCCATGGGTTCCCAGTGCTTGATCCTTGCACCAACCATCCCCGCCCCAGTCCCCTCGAGGGTCTTAGAGCCATCAGTATACCATTTAATGGCATGTTCCTTAATGCCCAACAGAGATTAAGTTATATTAAACTCATTGCTAGAAATATGAAGTTTGAAGAAAATTGATCAACCGAAATTATTGTGACGTCATAGAATAGTTTTTATGTTTCTTGGATTTCTCTAAAACTGTTACAATGATATGTTCTTTTTTTAAGTAGGAATGCTTAGATATAAACTTATCAAATTTAATTGCGATATTTTTGAGGGTAAATTAATTTTTTGGGATTTCTAAATATTCTGTGATGTTAGATTTCAAATATTAATGGGATTTATGATAAAATGATTCTCGACCGTTCGATTATAGTTACAAGTGAATATGAGAAGCGGTAAATAAAAATACACATTTACAAGGTCATCCGATGTTTCCACAAATTTATTGTCTTCTTAATAATAATAATAAAATTTATATTATTGATACTAAAAATATTAAAAATTAAAAAGTTGTTTGATTATTTATAAAAAATATAAAGCTATCAACAATGATAACAAATAATTTTTCATAATAAAAATACACTAATCAAAAAACTAAACAAAACTTGCAAAAAAAAAGAGTTACTTGAAATGTACTATTGAACTAGGTCATCCCAACTGAAGATTAACTAGTAGATGTACAGGTTATTAATAGCGAGAAAAAATGACCTGTTTTTTAAAGACCATACAGGTTGCACGCTTTTGAACGAAACCTTTGTGTCAAGTGCTAAATATGTGATAAATTCTTAAACAAATATCAAATTTAATTTTTCTTCATTTGTTTTTGATTTTTCGAGATATTTTGTTCGCACACACAAAATATACGTAAACAACATTCGCTATTTTTTATTCTTAAATGAAATATATCCTTGAAAGTTTAATTTTGAATACTTAACACGATTGCAATTTATTTCTCCTCTTGTATTAGCAAGAGAAAGAAGAAAAAAAAAACGTAATTATAACAGGGTAATTTTACATAATTTTATGCTTTATAATTTAATTTTACTTGGAGAGAATAAAAAAGGGAAAAATTAGTATGAACTGTTGGTGTAAGAAACTACTACTGCCAAGTGTTCTTAGGAGCATTAGAAAGGTGTAAGGATGTAAGTCACACAGCTCCTAACGGCGACTTGGCTGTAAATACTGACGACACACTAACACACTTTAACACAGACACATACACACTCAAGACACACAACAGTAAAGAAGACATACAAACCTCCCTTTGAAAAAGTCTTTTACAGAGATTAGCGCCATGGACTTTCACCCCCACTTCTTACTTACCTCATCACACACAGCTACAAAGAAAGAAAAGACAACTAGTCTGGTGGCCACACAATCGAACACTACCTTCCTCCAGTGGATTTACAGATCTCACAACAACTATTCTTCAAGTTACCCACTATCTTCTTCCCTTTTGTTCTCCACCGCAATTCACCCCATTCCTGAATTTTCCTACCACACCTTACGAAGAACTCCGAAGTCTTACATTGGTTCCTAATGGCTTCTTTGGATCTTTTATTCTTAGAACATCGTGCCTTTGCCCGCAGCCTAAGTTTTACTTTAATTAAATTAAGCACTCTCATAATTCTCGTCTCATACAACTTAATAATTTACAGAAGAAGGCTTTATAAATAAAGTTTCTCTTTAATCCTTTTATCAGGGAAATTTTTGAATGAATTTTCATAATACCTACTAGTTTGATTGAAATTGACAATTAATATTACATGCAAAAAAGAAAGCCAGCTGTATAATATATAAAACGAATGGTTATCGATTATCGTAAAGAGATACAAAAAAGAAACATTGTCACAAATCGTCATTCATGTTAAAAAAAACAGCCAAAAGATAATATTCATAATCAATATAATATTGTAACGTTTTTCCCCTCTAAACTAGCTACTGTAACTAGTTTTAAGTAGGTTCGTATAGATAAAATACTCTAAACTTGAATAAAGAAAACACCAATTTATTGTTATACACAATAAATTACAAAATACAACACTTAATAATAATTACTTCACCGTTTAAACCCCAGAAGTTCACTTTGTTCACTTTTTATACACTTTTCACAAACGTACACTTTGTTTGTAACTGGAAACGTCTCTCAACTCTCTGTGGTCCCACTATTTATACCGGTGAGGAATCTTCTAGAACTTCCTCGATTTTTCTAGAGAACTAGAGCGCCGCCAGCGCTTCCCAGCGGCCATTAGGAGAACGTTAGGTACTTGCCTTCTCTCCTAGATGGCACCACTGGCTGCGTTACAATATTTAGATATCCATTTAAACTAATTAATTTAATAGTTATGGGAATAACTCAACTGGAAGTGTTGTAAAAAGAAAAGAAAATAAATAATTTAGAAGCAAATTCATTGGAGGTTTGTAATCAACATCATATCTATGGCTCATTTTCTCAAAATAATGGTACTTTGAAAATTATCAAGCTGTGCGATTAGGATGCTAGGAGTTTTTCATCTCTAAATCAAAGAAGCGAACCTCAAAAAATAGAAATGCAAGACAGAAAGATGGGTGAAAGTGGCAGAAAATTAAGGTTTTTATATTGAAGAATCACATTAAAAAAACGTTCTTATATCGTATTTATTTGAAGCACTTTTTTGTGGGGGGGAACATTAGCAAAATCTATAAAATAGATTGAATGGGGTTATATTTTCCACTAAAGTGCTATCATAGTTGATTATACAATTCTGTCATCTAAACAATATTAATTAGAAATAAATGGATTAGCAAAATTCCAAGTTTTAAGAAAATATGTAAACCGGAAGTGAGTTTTTACTAAACTGTTTTTATTTTTTGAGTTCTCGAGGAATTTCTCCATTATAAACACCAACAAACTTCATAAATTGCAGCTATACTAACTGTGAATATAGTGATCTATCACTTTTATGTGAAACTTCGTTTTGAGAAATTTATTTAAAGGACTGTTTGAGGAGTGGGGGGGGGAGTCATACTTTCGTCAAAAAGGTTATTTTATTGTTTACATTCCCCTCCCATTGATATAAAACTGAAGAGAAACATTTAGTAAAATTTATAAGTTTAAAGGCATAATTATTCACAAAATCTAAAGTAAATTTGAGAGACACTGTGAGTCGACGTTGTTGCAGAAACTGGAAGGTGGATGAAATTAAAGACATTTTTTTTTTTTTTTTTACTAAAATAATTGTGTTGTTCAAAGAGAATAAAATAGCAGGTGTTTCAGGTAGTCTAAATTTAATATCAACACATGCTCACTATAATCATTAATAAGAAATTGAATTTCTTAATCACATTTGAAATTCTAAAATTATATACAGGGTGTCCCAAGTTATATGGATAACGACTTTTTTTATCGGAAACTAAGATACTAAAAAAACGTGTCCCCGTAGTTTTTTTGTTAGAAAACCCAAATTAATTTGCAAATTGTTTTGGTGCTTCGAGAAGCGAGATACAGGCACCAACTTATTTTTTCAAATGGGGAGGTGTGGTTTTTATTTAAGAAATAGATTCCTCTATTTTTGTAAGAAAAATTTACTTGAACGGTTTTTTTCTGTGAGTGATATTTTACAAGTTATGAATGAAAACATGATTCTTATAAGAAATTTCAAAATGATATTATAACGGTTTTTTTGATTGAATAAGAAGAAAAGTACTATTTTATTATAAATTTTACTCCTCATTAATTACAGATCTTGCTCGAACTGGCCCCACCATTAGAGATGTATTTCTTTGGTCGTAAGGTACAATTGGCAGGAAAAAGCATGTTACGCACAAGGACACTTGCTAAAAACCACTTTTTTTGACTCAGGGGACCTCAAAGCGGATATTTCCAGTGAAAACTCGATATCGAAAATTGGACAGGATTACAATACTTCCTCTTACTAGGAGTAAGAGAAAGTAAAAAGGACTTTATTATGTACATAGTAATAGTTTTACAGAAAGTTATATGTAATATGAAAATTTTATGAAGTATAAGAGTTGTTAACATCAGACTAAATAGTATGAATGTGTAACCGATTGGAACCCTATTCATATATAATTTAAATATGAATTGCTAACCAACTCCATACTATCACTACATGTTCTCGAGGCCGGGTGAATGAATTCTATTAAGTGTGAACATGGGTTACAACAACTCTGTTTAAATATTATTTGCCCAGCAATATCTCAATTTTTTAACAAAATTACTTTATATTTTAAGAAATAATATTTCTTAAACTCCTTGTTTTTTTTTTTAATTATTATTAAGAATATAATTATTATCTAACATTATAAAGCTTTATATAAAGGAATTTGTTCACCCTTGATGAATTATGTTATGAAGAAATTTGGGTGAGGATCGGTCAAGAAAAAACATTCAATTATACCAACGTTTCGACAGAGTTTCCTGTCTTTATCAAGTCTTTAATATATAGATAGTCGGGAAATCGAGCCATTGAAGTGACAACATCGCTGTTAAAAGCTCCAGTTAAAATTGCATTTTAGTGGAATTAAAAGCAGTATTTTTTGTTGAATTTTTGTCCATTTGTGCGTTAATTGTATAGGAGAAATAATTGTGAGTTTTGTGAAGTTTTATTAAGGTGAACTCTATAAAAAAAATTAAATTTAAAAAATCTATTTTTAATAAGAATAGAGAATAGTTGAGAAGACATAGAGTGGTGGGGGTTGAGTAGAAGTGCTCATGATCAGAAGGTAGGACTGTACTATATATTTATATCAAGAATAATATAACAATAGAATATCAACAAAAATATCCAAACTTTATACTTGTTTGTTTGGCAACAATGGATTTAAATGAAATAAAACAGCTACTGTTAGAATTTAAAAATGAAATTAAAGCGGAAATACAACAACAGAAACAGGAAGTTCAAGCAGATATAAAACAAATAATACAGAGAGAAATCAGTAATTTAAATATTAAAAAGTTTCAAGAGGAGCAAATAAAACAGCTAGAGGAAATTAAGAAGGAAAACATGCAGTTAAAAGAAACCATAATGCAACAACAAAGAAAATTAGAATTTATTTATAGAAAAAATAATTTAATATTTTTCGGAATTAATGAATCAACAGATGAGGCAATAGAACTGCTAGAAGATAGGGTAGTCGATTTGTGTAATAATGTCTTAAATGTACAAATACAAAAATCTGATCTGGACAGTGTTAGAAGATTAGGGCAGTTTTCTGGTAAAACTCGACCAATTGTGGTAGCATTAATTTCTAATGTGTTGAAAAGAAAAATTTTAAAGAATGCAGCTAAATTTAAGGGAACAAATATTTTTGTTACTGAAGATATGGATAAAGAAACTCGGATTCGAAGAAAAGAACTTCTAAAAATAAGTTTTTCATTAAAAAGTAAGGGGTGTAATACTAAGATTAGGCGGAATGGATTGTATATAAATGGAAAATTTAATTACTATGAGGACCTGATAAAAATGTATGGTGACGTATTGGAAGATGAAAATTTGGATGAAGAAATACAAAAAAAAAGAAAACGTGGCGATAAGAACGTTGGGCAACAAACAGCTGGTGCTTCCTCGCTTTTTCGTCCCCGAAGTGATTCCACAACATCAAACAGGTCAACAAAAGCTTAATTGTATAAATTTAAATACAGATAAAATTTGTTTAGATATAATCTCATACAATATTTCAGGGCTACAATCTAAATTATATGCTGACGATTTTTATCATTTTTTACGTAATTATTCAATATTTGTGCTTTTTGAAACATTCATTTATGAAGAAGTTTACTATTTACAATTTAAAAATAAATTAAAAAATTATGATCTGAGTTGGGTTTTGGCAAAAAAAGATTCGAAATATGGAAGGGCGAGCGGAGGATCTGTTTTTGGAATAAAGAAGGATAAAAATTGGAAGGATGTAACGGTCAAGCCTTTTAGTATTAATAATTATACTATGATAAAAGTTGTACATGGTTCACATTCACTCCTCATAGTCCCGGTGTACTTAAATTGTAACAATTGGTCCTATGATTTTGAGATTCTGTGTAAATTGTTTACGGACAATGACAGAGATGAGTCAAGTCTTTTGTTACTAGGTGATTTTAATGGCCGCATTGCTAATGAACAGAGAATTTCTAAATATTTATTAACGAACTTAAATAATTTCAGTTGTGAAAGAAGTTCAAAGGATTCAAAAATTAATGCGAATGGTCGGTCATTATTGTCTTTTTTTGAAGATTTTAATTTAATAATATTAAATGGACGTAGCAAAGATGACGCGAGTGGCGAATTTACTTATATTGGGGCGAGAGGCTCGAGTGTTATCGATTTGTGTGCGGTTTCGCTGGAACTATTACCACGTGTGGCTGATTTCAGAGTGTGTGAGGAAATATATTCTGACCACCTTCCGATCTCAATTAAACTGAATTTAAAGGGCGAATTAGTCAATGATACTTTTCAATTACTGCCAAAGCTTAAATGGAATCCTCAAAACAAATTAAATTATTGTGAAGAATTAGAAAAGAAAGCAAACAAACTTAATGAAGAATCAGTCTCATATAACGATCTAGTAAGTATAATATACGAAATTTATAATAAGTACAATAGAGTGGGATCTAATGGCAAACACTTTGTGAAAAAACAAGACTGGTTTGACAATGAATGTTTCAAAGCACGAAATCATGTATTCAATCTGTTGAACAAGTATAGAAAAACAAATTCTTCTACCATAAAATTTCTATATTTAAAAGCAAAGTGTAAATTTAAAACTGTTTGTAAATCAAAGAAGAAAAATTTTATGGCAGACTCAATTGAGAAATTTAAAAACGTAAGAGATTCTAAAGATCTCTGGAGGTTAGTTCGTTTTTTTACGAAAAAGAAAATATTTCAATATGATAAGAGCATTACTGTGAGTGAGTGGTACAATTATTGGAAAAGTATATTTAACCCTTCTATTGAGTCGATAAGATTACATTTTGCTGAGCCATTGGTGCTGAATGAATTATTAGATTCTCCATTCACAATGACTGAATTGATGTCTGTTTTAAATAAGGCTAAATATGGGAAAGCTCCGGGAACGGATCGCATCCCGTATGAATTTCTAAAGAATGCCCCCGTGAATTTTCTTGAAAAAATGTTGTACTATCTAAATAAAATTTACGATACTGCAAATGTCCCCAAAAGTTTTAAAGAAGTAATTATATTTCCAATACATAAAAAAGGGCCCACCAATTTAGTTAACAATTACCGCCCCATAGCTTTTGCAAATACGATCGGAAAACTGTTCACGGGATTGTTACTGGACAGATTGCTGTTATGGGTTGAAGATCAAAATATCTTAAGTGAATTTCAAGCTGGTTATAGGAAAGGATACTCAACAATAGATAATGTAAACACTCTTATGAGCATTATTAAAGTTAGGTTGAGACAAAAAAGACAAAAAGTGTTTGCATTTTTTATTGATTTTAAGGCGGCTTTTGATCGCATCGATCGATATGCGCTGTTTTTTAAATTGTCCCAGATCGGGGTGTCTTCTAAGATGTTGAATATTTTACGAAAATTATATACCGATACCAATGCTTTTGTATGGTGTGACAATAGTCTGTCTGATGGTTTTCTGACTGATATGGGAGTAAAACAAGGGTGCTTATTAAGCCCGCTCCTTTTTTCGTTATTTTTGAATGATATAGAGAATTATTTAGACGGAGGTATACGAATTAAGGATACTGTCATTAATTTGCTGGCTTTCGCAGATGATATAGTTCTGTTATCCACGAATAAGTTGTATTTACAAAAAATGATTAACCAGGTTGAAGAATATTGTTCAATGTGGAATTTAGAATTAAATTTAGAAAAGTCAAAAGTGGTAGTATTTAAGAACGGAGGGAGGCCGGCAAATGATGAGAAGTGGTGGTATAAAAAGAACAGAATCGAGGTGGTTAATAATTATAAGTATTTGGGGATCATTCTTTCATCAAATTTATCATTAGAAACACACTTCAAAGAAAGATTATCAAAAGCTAAATTATCTATTAATAGTTTTAATAGTGTATTAATGAATAAAAACATACCTTTTTTGTCAAAACTACAAATATTTTATGCCGTCTCAAGGGCGATAATCTGTTACGGAGCACAAATATGGGGATGTGTTTGGTACAGCAAGGTCGAAGCTTTATTTAAGTTTTTTATCAAGAAAATATTTAATTTACCACTAAATACGCCTGATTATATTTTATATTTGGAATCTCATCTATTCCCGACGTTTGTGTTTACACTTTCCTTACACTTAAAATATATTTATAGGTGTTTGGACCTTGCTCCCAACAGGTATCCCCATATTGTAGTTAAAGAAGTAATCCATCAAAAGTTATTCTGGTTCTGTGAATGGAGAAATATTTGTGATAAATATGGAATTCCGTTAGACAGATTAATTAATAGACAAATTAAAATAATAGATGTTATAGCTGTTATTAAAGAAAACCTTTCTAATAGATATATAAATCTGTCGTTAAACAGCAAATATCACACATGGTACAAAGAATTTAACTTTAATAATTATATCTACAGTAACTTAGATAGACAGTCAATAAGTTGGATATTTAAGATACGTGGGGAATTACTATACCTGAATAAGTATTGTTTTGATAAGGAGATAAAAATGTGCTCTCTCTGCAATACTAGAGAAGATGAAGATATCTTCCATTTTATAGCTACCTGTCCAATTCTAAATGAATTTAGATTATTGTATCTGAATAAAGCACAATTAGATAGAGAGGAGTTTAAAGATTATGCAAATGGAAAAGACTGGGGTGGCTTAATTAAATTTTGCAAACAGGCATGGCAATACAGATATTTTTTGGTTTCCGAATTTAATTTTTAAATAGCAATAGAGGATCTTATGCGATAATTAAAATTTATTAAATGAAGTATTACTTGTTCTGTTTATTCTTAGTAGGTAATATAGAGCCTGAAGTGAAAGAATATAATTTGTAAACAAGTATTTGATTTTTACTTTTTCCAAAATTCTATTCCTTTTTTTCTTTTTCTTTTTTCATTTAATATTCTCTTTCTTCTTTTTCTGTTTTGCTTATGTACTTTAGTATCATTATTGTTGTTTATTTAATGTCAATTATTTTATTTCTCATCATGAAAAATAAGTAATTTTAATTATATATAAAAATGTTGTAATTACGTAGCAACTCCTCAGACGGTCCTATGGACCATGAGAATAGTCTGCCAGTTAGTGTATTTTTATTTTCATTTGTATATTTTGCTTATTCAATAAAGACATTTATTATTATTATTATTATTATTATTATATTATAGATAGTCGGGAAGATGTGGACATACACGCTTGTAACATCGCAAAAACATAAAAAAGGAAAATTAAAATTTACTTGTTATGCTTCTGCGATGTAACAAATGTCTATGCCTAAAACTTCTTTCTCCACCCACATCTTCACGACTATCTATCTATATGTAAGTTCAATCTCAACTCAACTCGACTGTGGCACTACGGCCCGTGTAGGACCTTGGCCTCCGCCAGTACCCGACCCCAAGCCTCTCTATCTAAAGCTTTTCTTCTCCACTGTCTTATGTTCAGCTCCCGGAGATCCTCCTCCACATCACCCATCCAACGCAGCCTAGGTCTCCCTCTCGGTCTACTGCCTCCAGGGTGACCCTCCAGCGCCCTTCGTGGTGCTCTCTCACTCTCCATCCTTTGCACGTGTCCAACCCAACGCAACCTTCCCTGCTTGACCACAGATACTATGTCCTCTTCCCCGTACAGCTCTCTTAACTCCGCGTTTTTTCGGCACCTCCAGACTCCATCTTGGCACACTGGTCCATAGACCGCCCTCAAAACCTTTCTCTCCCAGCGGTTCAATTTCAATTCGTCTGCATGCCTCAACGTCCACGACTCCGAGCCATACGTTACAACGGGTCTAAGAACTGACTTATAGATCGTCAATTTGGTCTTTCTTGACAGGGATCTATTATAGAATGTCCGTCTTAACGCTCCCAAACACCTGTTTCCGGCCGCTATTCTGTTGTCTATGTCGCGACTTACCTCATTTTTGTTAGTGAGGACGGCTCCTAGATATTTGAATTCTTTAACGCCCTCAAAACGGTGCTGGCCCGCGATTAACTCTCTGAAACATCTCGCGCGCCGAGTTGTGACCATGTACTTGGTCTTCTCCTCATTAATCTTCAGACCATAACTGGCGGCACCTTCAGCCAACTCCATAAAGGTTTCCCTAAGAGCAGCCTTTGACCTCGCTATAATAGCTACATCATCTGCGTAGGCCATTATATTACATTATATTACAGTAGTAAGTTCAATATTATTTTTATTTATTTATTTATTTATTTTGTTATTATTATTCTACATTTTACAGTATTATTTTAATGCATTGTGGTTCCTCATTGTATTGTTTTTTTAGATAAAGACAGGGAAACTCTGTCGAAACGTTGGCATAATTGAATGTTTTTTCTTGACCGATCCTCACCCAAATTTCTTTATAGCATTTAAAAGTTTTATTTATAAAAGAAGAGCCCAATGTGTTTAAAATCTTTAGAGATTCTATCTGTGGTCTTTTTATGGTTTCTGACAAAGCAAATGCGATCTGAGAAAGCTAAAAATTATTAATTATCATTGTCAATTTCAAGGTATATTTTACAAGTCGTTCCGACTTTATTTATCCCAATCCCAATATTTGCATTTATTGGCCGATAACTCGTAAAGGTTTCAAACGTTTGCCCTTAATAAGATATATTTCTTTTTTTTAATTTTGCCAAGTCTTGGTGGATTATTATAAGTTTCTTTAGAACTCCGTTTAAAACTATGTAGCTACTGAAATGTTATTGATGTGGATGTGTATTTGTGTGCTGGTAGCTTGTGGCGTGAGCGGTTTAGTAAAAGGGCTTGTGAATATATATGTTTAAGAGAGAGAGAAGTAATAAGAATAATTAAGAAAACACTGGTAGATTAAATTAAATATATTCTTTAAAAATATTTAAATGCTATTCAATGACATAGGAAATATGCTTATTAATTTACTGAAATTACTTGGAATAAACCCATATGTTTTAACATATATCTGGCACAGTCCTGATGTGTTCTGCTTCGGTGTCTAACTCAAAACTATCTTGAAGGAAACTAATTGATAGTTTCAAAACTATCATTTCGACTTCTAATTGTTCGTTCAATTCTTCCCCTGGGAGAAAAAGGGAGCAGAACAACGCCATCAAGGTTCATGAACTTTTTGTTATGTTCTGCTTCGGTATCTACCACAAAACTATCTTGAAGGAATGTCTTGTAATTGTTCGTTCAATTCTTTCCCTGTGAGAAGAATAGGGGAGAACAATGCCATCAAGGTTCATGAACTTTTCCAGTAACTGTACTCTTCTACCTGCTTGTACCCTTTTGCCAACAAGCTCGCATTTTTCTTTCTACAAGTGTTCTGCTTCTGAGTGTCTACAACCAACTGTCTTGAAGGAATGTCTTCTAATTGTTCGTTCAATTCTTCCCCTGTGAGAAGAATAGGGCAAAACAATGCCATCAAGGTTCATGAACTTTTCCAGTAACTGTTCTTTTCTACCTGCGTGTACCCTTTTGCCAACAAGCTCGCATTTTTCTTTCTACAAGTGTTCTGCTTCTGAGTGTCTACAACCAACTGTCTTGAAGGAATGTCTTCTAATTGTTCGTTTAATTCTTCCCCTGTGGGAAGAATAGGGCAAAACAATGCAATCAAGGTTCATGAACTTTTCCAGTAACTGTTCTCTTCTACCTGCGTGTACCCTATTGCCAACAAGCTTGCATTTTTCTTCCTAATTTGGATATTTCAAATTAAAATAGATATAATTTCTTGCATCCATCACACTACAAGGAGATTTTACAATCTTGATGATTGATTATTTTAGACAGATTCAAGATTATTCTGAAAGGAAAGATGGAAGCACATTTACAAGCATTTACATATCAGATTGAGGATCAAATGTTGCTGCGATGTTTACTATTATTATTGAAGAGAGGGAAGGGCTAAATCCTGCGCTATCCAAAGCCTCCATGGGCCCATTGCTGCAATGTGATTTTATTGGAAACAAAAATTCCATAATTTCTTAACTCTTCAGAAAAAAGAAACTTGGAAATTACAAATATAAAAGTAATAAATAAAGTTTTAAATAAAAATCCATTAAATTTATTCAAGTGAAATAAAATAAATAAAAAATGTATGAGTATCTGTAGATTTTCAATTTAGAAAGGAAAAGAGTAGGATAGAAGTTTCACACAAAACTGGTCTGGTTTAGTCCACAAATGGGGATTATCCAAACAGTTCAATTCAGTAATTAATTTACCAATATATCTGTCCTAAATCCGACCAATTACAATGTTGGCCACACTAAAAGCGTTAATGCAATATTGGACAACCCTTAGCCTTTATTTAGTAGTTACAGTTGGAAAGTGGGTATATTTTCTTTTGAATTGGTATCTTTCTACTTGGGATGAAGTTATTACCTTCAACCATTTTATGCTATAAAATTTTTATGATCTATTTCATTATAATTAAATGTCAATTTTTATTTTTTCTAAATTTAATAATATTGAATTATATATAAATAATTTTATGTAAATCAGCTTAATTAATTATTAATGCTATATTTATTTATGACATTTAATTTTAACATAATTAAAACGATTAAGAGCCACATAAATGTCCCATAAAACTCTATCAAATATAACAATCTGCATAATTGAAAGTCCGGACGATCATTTCGACTTCGTTCATTGTCGTTTTAAGAAGGCGTACTAGTACTGTAAGGTAAATTCTTGGAGAGATTTGTACAATTTTAGCCTCCTGATATTATCGAAAAGATTTTTAAATCAATGATGAGATAATGCGTGGTGATTTTCAATTCCACTGACTTTTTCAGGATGGTTCTGTGGCTAAAAATCTGGGTCCTTTGTGGGTTTGCCATTTGTAAAATATTGTCTGGTATTTACCTATCAAATCTCTCTCCGCAAGTATAACATAAGAAGATACTAATATCATGGCCAGGATTTGATTCTGGGATAGCTAAGATGTTAGGTTTATCTCTAAACTACACAAACAGTATTTCTCATCCAGATAGTAGCGATATCATGGCAGCGGTTTTCAGTTACATTTATTTACCTGGTCTATTTTACCAATGTGTGTAATTACGGTTCTTTATCATCTATAAATAAAAGATATCTAATCTTTATTAAAAATTGACAATTAATGAAACATTATCAATTTTAATTTTGATCATTGAAGTAAGAGAGAATCAGATGAGTGTTTCATTGATAAAACGTTTAAATAAATAAATATAAGCATCTAAACATAGAGGCAGCTTTGTTGTAGTGGTTATGAGCATTGACAAGGTCCCTAGTTCGAGCCCCACGTATGACAGCTAAATTTTATATTCGTCAAAAAATGCTAATAGTAATGTATGTGTTCCCGCTGCTGATCCCGACATCTAGAATTTGGTAGTCAGACGTTAAGATCTCCTGAAAAATAGTCATCACTTTACCTTACTTAACTTGTAAACATAAAGTAACTAATGCAATAATATTTTTCATTAAAATACATAAATATTTGCAGTATAAAATTGAACGAATTTCACAGTTAGAGCGCCTATCAAGGCTTCGCTGTAAAACCGCGCTAACCGTTAATTTCTACAGCCAATTCAGGGTTACTGTTTGTACAATTTTCGAACTCTCGATATATATATATAATGAACCAATGAGTTTGATCAATTTAGATATAATGAAATGCTTTAATTGATCGTATTGTTGTTAATTGGAGAACATGTACACATAGGATAGCAATTAATGCATCAGATAGGGATTTATTCTACACTACAATTTTCCACAGAATATGCGTAATTTTGCGAACTCCATTACAGTAATTGTATATACTTATATCCATAAAAAAGTAAGCTTTATTTTTATTGCAAATTCGGCTGGACGATTTTCAAGCGGCTTACACCAATTTTCTTGTGAATGGTAGGAGGGTTGAGAGTTTTTTTTTATTTACTTCCATATATGTATATATGTGTATATATATATATATGTGTATATATATATGTGTGTGTGTGTGTGTGGGTGTATGCTTTAACATCTTAAAATAATACCATAAAGCTCTACTAACTTGATTATTCTGTACTTATTAACAGAGAAACTTAGAAATAAGTTTAGATCTATTACAATTTATCTATATATTCCATTAAAATCTTGAAAACGGTGCGTGTTAGCTGATTTTGACTTTCTAACAACCTCTCCGGATGAGGAGGGTTACCTGCTATTGATATCTTGAAAATGACACATAATAAGGAGAGGGCTGTTAGTCCACATTCCAATTCAGTTTTACACAATCGGCATCGGTAGCCATGGTAGTCCAAAAGATAGCGCTAATAATCTTAAATAAATCGTTTTAAATAGTTGCAGTAGATCCACGTGGCGTGATCAATAAAAATACACTTTTATAAGGTTATCTGACGTTTCGACAAATTTATAATGATTTGTTTTATTTAAAGCAATTTTCTTAAAAATACGGTTACCTGCTACTGTAGGCTTAGTAACAGTCTAGATTAATATTGAATCAATTATAAATACAAGTTGATCACTCAACTTCTTTATACTACTTTCGTCTCCATCAATCAACAATCTTAATACACGTATACCCGATACAGTCATACTACCGGGACTACAATTTACACAACAGAACATAAGAAAACCACTTTGTTTTTTATTTCTACAACACAGTCCCCATTATAAGAGTCGTATTTCTCTAACATTCTATTTTTAAATCCTAAATTTATATATATATATATATATTTTATTTAGGGCGCGTCAACATCTACGGTCATTGGCGCCCGGAGCCTTCTCAGTGCACTCCCGGCCTCCGGACAGTGTTCTCTCGTTCCTTCCCACCACCGAACGAACAGTGAGCTGTAGAAACGCCATAGCTCTACTCAAACCTGGACGTAGGAGTCCAGCGTAAATCATATAAAAACTAACCATATATATTTAACCCATATAGTTAATAAATTTAAATCACTTTTGGCCAACTTGCCATTTCATAAAAAATTTATAACCTTTCCAAATTTTCTTTCTGACAGCCAAATAATAATAATAATTGTTAAACACCTTCAGTGGTGTTTTCGGACGTTTAATCTTCAAGAGAAACACTTTTGAATGTTCCCTTCAAAATTACGCGATATATTGCAAATTTTTTGATCTCTTGCGAAACTTCACAATTAGATATTTTCACATGTTTAGATATGTTTTCAGATCATGGACCTGATCTACTAATGATAATAACAATAATGGGTTTGGTTAAATAATAAAATACATAATCTTATAGAAAAAGAAACTTAACAATAATAATACTTCGACATGGACGCAAAGTCCCTCTGCCAAGTTGACTTTTTATATTAAACAGAAGAGATATTACAATTATAAACAAATTGGAATGAAGCAACTAAAAACTAGAAATAATTGAAAAAAGTAATATATCTTCTAAGATATTAATATGAATTTTATATATATATTCATCATTTAAATTTAAAATTGAATTGATTATAAAAACATCTGGTGGAAACAACTCGCCAACTTTCTCTTACTCCGTTTCTCAAAATGATAATTTGACAAATTTTATAGTTTGTGTACCAAATTTAATGAAATTCGTCGAAAACTGTTCAGTAAAAGCGCATTTCCGGTTTACTAATTTTCTTGAAACTCGGAATTTCAGCCATCTATTTATTTCTAACTAATTATGTTTGGATGATAGAATTGTATAATGAACTAGGATACCACTTTGATGAAAATCTAACCCCCCCTCCCCTAAAAGTGCTCTTAAAAGAAATTTTCCCAGAGAAATGTTTTAGATAAAAGTTGTAGATCATTGCATGTTTAGTTTATATACGAAGTTTCAAAAAAATCGTCAAAGCCATTTTTGAGAAAATTGCGAAAAAGTGAATAAATCATTTAGTAAAGTGGTAAAGTAAACGCACTTCCGGTTATCCGATTTTTTTCAAACTCAGAATTTCAACAACATATTTAATTCTAATTAACATTATTTAGATGGCAGAATTGTCTAATAAACTGAAATAGCACTTTTAGATGGAAACCTAACCCCACCCCTCTCCCAAAAGTGCCCTTCAATGCATTTTCCCGGAGAAATGTTTCCAATAAAAGTTGTAGCTTTTTGTATGTGTGGTTGATGTTTAAAGTTTAAAGAAAATCGTCGGAGCCATTTTTGAGAAAATCGCAAAAAAGTAAAAAATCCAACTAGTAAAGTGGTACTTCCGGTTGAGGAATTTTTACAGATAACGTACAGTCAGATCCCATGGTGACCTCTAAACGGAATATCAAATTTCAACTTTCTACGATTTTTCGTTTTTGAGCTATGCTGTTCACATACATACATACACACACACACACACACACACACACAACCACACCACACCAGGACCACACACACGGACACACACACAGACCCCTTTTTTGGACCCAGGGGACCTCAAAACCGGGAAATTTCCTGTGAAACATCGATATCGAAAATTTGACACGATTACAATACTTCCTCTTACTAAGAGTAAGAGAAAGTAAAAATAAAATAAAAGGCATGGATTAATTATTACCAAATAGACAAATTGAAATAATAATAATTAAATTCATTCATTTTAAGTAGATCTATATTCCCGAGAGTAATAGTATATTTATAGAGCATTTCCCATCCATATGGGTCTTTTAAATATTTAATTGTTTCTTCCTGGGAGACAAAACGTTTAACCCAACTTATTCTATATTTGGCACTGACCTACAAAATGTACTATATTTTCTATATGTAATCTGTATTTCATAGTAAACAAGTATACTAGCTTTCCTATCGACTTATATGAACTTATTATTCCAACTTGAATAACTGACCCCTTAATTTCTTTACCATACTAATCAAATACAATGTATTATTGTTAGTAATAATAATGGCAAAGTCCGAGATCTAAATTTAGTTCCTTATCTAGCTTATGAAATCTGAAATTATTTACACTATTAATTAAACGTTGTTGGAATTCTGAATGAACTGCTGCAGTTAATAAATTATCAATTGAACCCTCATAATTATTTTCCATTCTGGATGAGAAGAACTATATTTGCTACATAAATCAAAATATTTCCTAAAACAGAATAGTTTTTTTTTTTTTTACTTTCTCTCAATCCTAGTAAGAGGAAGTATTGTAATCGTGTCAAATTTTCGATATCGAGTTTTCACCGGAAATATCCGTTTCGAGTACGTTACCTTGTTGAAGCCTTACCGTTGTCTTGTTGAAGAAACACTGAAAAGTGATATTTTGCAGCTAAAATGGAAGGTACGCTGAGTACAATAGAGTTCGGATATAATCTTATGGCCATCAAGAAATTAGTTTAAAAATGAATGACACGCTCATAGATCCACCATATACACGCACAGCATCACTTTTTCCCCAAATCTTTCTCTTCGTGAGGTGGGGACGGTACATCTGGTTAACCTGATCTAATCTATTGTTTTTGTTTGTTGAGTTGTCTAAATAAATCCACCTTTCATCGCAGCGTTATAGTTTTGGAAATGTTTTTACAGACTTCAACTTAGCGTGCGGCTTGTTGGTGTGCAAATTGATGTGGTTGTTCAGGGAGCTTCTGGGAACTATGGGTGGCTGCTCACAGTTGGCGTATAATTAGACACGCCTAATTCACCGGAAAGTTTTCTGGTACTGATGTATGGATCCACCTTATTACTGTCGCCAGAAGTGCTGAATCTGAGGAGAGAGTACGTCGTAGATGAAGCTTAATTTCCAGTCTCATATTACCCTCTTTAAATGTTTTGAAGTATATCTGTGTAGCCAGTGATCTGTACAGAGCCTTCCCTATCTACTTTATTAATTTCGGCAGCCATTTTTAAAGTAGTGACGCACAAAATCGCCCAAATTTCTAGAAACAACTAGGTTATTTTTTTTTTAATCACTCAAAAATCGCACAGATCTGTCCACAAGCTGATTACAAGCATAAATTGAAAGTAAAAGAGTGTAGCTAGTAAGGAACTTTTGGCATAGTGTTAGGGAAGTGATTTTTAATAAAGTAGGTACTGTTGAGGATTCTGAAAAAAAAAAAAAACGCACTGAATTTTGTTACACGCCTTTAAATATTGATTAGAATGAAATATGTCGCCAAAATTTTGAGTTGGCTGACAGTTTTCTGTGTTTTAATCTATTGAAATGGATTTCATTGATTGATTGATTTTATTTATTTATTTTTTAATTAAAGACGCGTCAACATTTGTGGTCATTGACGCGTGGAGCCTTCACAGTTTCATTGAAAATTTGTTGTAGATACTAACTGCAAAAAAAATACAGATACCTATTACTTTTATTTGAAATATTTCTCCGAGGATTTTGGAATGAGAGTTAAGTTAAAGCTTTTCTAAAAAAAGAGATTTTATTAAGTTCATAGTCTCTCATTAAGCACCCAAGTACAGCAATTAGATATTTGAAGCAAATTTGTCATATAACTGTGCAAATTCTAGTAAGAGGAAGTCGTGTTTGTTTATCAGTCATTTCATTGGTTAAAAGTTCTACGAAATCGATATTCGGGCAATTGATGGATCTTTTTATGTAATATTTATTATAAAAATGAAAAGTAAATACATAAGTACAATTGCTGTGTACGTTAGTTTTATTGTATAATAGACATATAGAGGCGTGGCACAAAAGGTTAAATCTTAACAATTTTTTTCAAGAAAAAGTATTCAATTTTTCCACCTTCCATGGGACCAAATAACATCGCAAACTTGAGCAGCAATAACAAAGTATGGCCCACAATTCCACTGATCTACTTTTACCCAATACGATTACCTAACTGCTACATACGTTCTAATGTCAATATAACTCGTGTAAACTTCAATAAGCCATCCACTAATGCGAAAAATAGTCAAGTTTGCTGGATAACGACTCTGAAGTGTTTGATGGTAATTTTACCAAATATTTGAAACTACTAAATTGTTTGAATCCCAAAGATTTATATTCGTTTATTTAACAGTACCATTAAAGTTTACTATTACTATTTTAAATGTTGTATTTGTAAATGTCTGTTTATATAAACAAATTATATTATAATTGTTTTCCAAAAGTTTGAATCAAAACATATGGTTATTACGTGTTTAATATAATTAGCACGTAAGCCATATTTATAAAAGTTAATTCAAAATAAAATTAATATATATATGAATCACAAAAAATTAACTTTGTTCTTATTGATTTCAAACTATCTATAATTAAAATTTCTATTATAATTACAAATCTCCATCATAATAATTGGACGAAAAAAACCTTCCCATACATTTTGAATTTGAATGACGTTTGTAATGACGTGGAGTGTGACTCATCAAATTGTGTACATAGTTTGGTTGACATAGAAGGTAATGGTCTTTTTGCCCATACCCGTTACAAGAAATTCCATATTAACCTACAGTCACACACAAATCCACCTGTATTCCGAATTCATCCAGAAATTTCTTCCGGATGTCTTAAAAGGCAATGGCCTCATAATATTCTTTCTAGTGGAGAGAGAGTTGTTTTGAGTGTTACTAATAGGTAATTTCTTCACTCATTATTTATATATATTTTTTTCATACGATCATTGTTACTTACAGCGCCATTGCGTGAATTGCATTCGGAGATATTTATATACATATGTAATAAATTCATTCATCTCCTTGTTTACTTTGTGGCTTGCAAGTGAAAAGAATAAAAGAGTAAAGTGACGCAATATATATATATATTTAACAAGAATACTATTTAACAAAAAGTGCATGGTCGATATGTACATATATACACGTACACCAATAGAAAATGCGAATATATTAAATGTTAGTGGTTTGTTTGCAAAATGGAAACAAGGGTAAGAGACAAATTCCAAAACGGTTAAAACGGCTCTACCAGCCGTATTTCCTTCACCCGCAGTCTGCAACAAGCAGCCGACACGAAGAGTACTAGGACATGAATATGCATGCGTGCGTACGTATGTCCCTCACTTCATCTGTTAAGTCTCCCCTGATCCATGGTTTGGAATTAAGTCGGTTAACCTACTCTTCCTTTTAACACACACACAAACACACACACACTCATGCACACACATACATACATACACACATACATACATATATACATTCATACACATAACACCATCCTCCCTCTACTAATATCTCCTCTGCCAGAAGACAGAGCAAACAGATTTAATAGAGTAGAGCAAACCATGTCAGTAAAGGTTTGCCAAGAAAGTGCCGATTTATGCTACAAGCTTTCTTCCGTTACTCTCTCACTGGCTCTAGCTTACTTCTGACTGTCTATTTCTCTCTTCTTTCTCTCACTATCTCTATCAGCCTCGTTTTCCACTACACACTTGTATTCTTTATCATGAGTACTTACTGTTAAACCTCAGCCTTATTTACATATATTAAAAATAATGGGTTTTCTTAATTGTTGAGTTAACAAAAATTTTTTGTACACCAAAGTAAGATAGGGAGCGTTATTTAAAATTTACAAATCTTTAATAAAAATGAAAAAAAAAAAAATTCTCTGCAGAAATACCAGCATGAAATTTCCATAGATGAACGTGTCTTCAGACTTATCTTTGTAATGGTGATGAATTCTAAAAGAAGTCAAACTATTGACACTGTTAACTAACAATTTATATTTAACAAGTTTGTACTTAGTAATGGGGATAAATAAAGTGTAGAGAAAGAGTGAACGACAGCCCGGTAGCGGTTGGTCCGGAGGTATAGCTTGGCAACATTTAGTTTTGGAACCTGTGGGCGTAGTCAAATGACGTCAAGCTACTAGAAATCTTTGATAATGGGCGGAGCTTAACAGACGTTTGGGTGCCAGAATTAAGTTGCCGAGCTATACCTTCTTATATCCTATTGGTTAGAAACTACTGCTTTAACCAGTATTGTTTAAAAGCCCTTTGCTGATTTTAGACACTTTTTGCTGGTTTAATTCATGAATTTTATACTAGTCTTGAAACTTTCTTTGCCTATTCTTTATATCATTGAAAGCTGTTTTAAAGCCCATTTAGATTCCGTATTTTGATCCTTTTATTCAAAATCCTCATGGAGATTAGGACGGAACTTGTTGCTGAATCTGATAGCCAATTGGAGTGCAGAGCGCTTAGGGCTTATTAAATAAGCAGTATAGCATCCGTTATGCGCTTGATAAGAAACGATGTCGATAGCGCTGCTATGTTCTAGTCTCATTATCATATCATAGATCATATTATGCATTGTGAAGAAAACTGAGAAGGCATATTTAGCTCATATTTGTTGATCTTGACATAGATTACGATTCTGTTCCAACAAAATTGTTATGGAAAGCTCTCAGGAACCATATATGTACATCCACTTAAGAAGTTTTTTTTTCTAATTTAAGGAGCTTCAAAATCTATGATGATTGGCGTCCGGAGCCTTCTCAGTGTTCTGCCGGCCTCCGGAGAGTGTTCTCTCGTTACAGACAACACTGTCCATCACCGGACAGAGAGCTGTAGAAGCTCTTAGAAAGGAAACATCTAAAGGAGCAAAGCTGGACTCGAAACCGGGTCCTTCGCGTGAGAGTCCAGTACGCTAACCACTTAGCTATTCCCTTCCCAAATTTTATTATTATTATTATGATTATTATTCAAAAGAAGAGAGGGCAAAACCCTACGCTGTCGAAAGCCTCCATGGGCCCATATAGCTACCCCAAAAGATTAACAACTTCCGGGTCTGGAACAAGAGTCCGGGCCCGGGGTTTCGCCTAACTTAGTTTTGCCACAGTCCATACAAATCGGACCATAACCTTAAAAGGACATAGCCTAAGCTCTTTCATGGACATCTTGTTCCAGCGAAAGGCCCTGAACCTAATTCCTCACAACCCAAGCAGTCTGTCATAATAGTCTGGGTGTTTCTTCCTCTATCTCATAAACTCTTAAAAAGGGTCTGTTTAAGTGCCTCCTTAAACCAGCAATGCCCAATAAGGAATGCAACCAGATGTCGGAGAGAGGTCCGTGAAAGTCACAGCACCCTCTCGCTAAAAGTCCCGGATGTCATCTTAGACTGCCGATAATCCACCGTGCTCATTCATAGACATAAGTGCTGTGAAGCTGTCCGTAACTGGGAGCTTGATAGATATGTGCCAAAAGACATACCAACAATGAAAGGAAGAGAGGCGCCTAATCTGGCAAAACTTATCCACCTCCTTATTCCCAAAAAATCCCAAAATAAAATTGTAACCAGAATTTATTATGTTCGTGTCAAATTTTTGGACCTTGAATATTTCACCGGAAATTATTACATGATTTGAGATCAATGGGTACGAAAAAAAAAATATTTTCAACGTATGGTCGATGTGGGTGTATGAACAGTGTATCTCAAACAGGAAAAGTTGTAGTATTCTGTTAAGTACGCTTCTGACACAAAGCTTTCGAACAAAATACATAATTCGGAAGTGAAACAATGCATTTTTTTATACCAGTTTTTCATGATTTTCTTGTAAGCGGCCCCGATGGTCTACGCACCGGAAATGTTGATCTTTTGAAGGCGATAACAGTAATATTGAGCTTTCTAAGATACCATTTGAGTAAATGTATGTTTTTTACTAACTAAGTAATATTAATCTATATTAGAATCATTCTAAACAAGAAAATCGGTTAATCATAAGTGCGACTTTTCAGAAAAAGTGGGGCGGGTTCGCGTTCGAGATTGTTCTGACGTGATATCCAAACGTACATCAGTCACCAGCGCAGCATTTTTATATTGGGCCACCCGACTTGAAAGTATTATTTTTTGTTTTTTTAATTTTCTTGAACATTTTTATTACAATTTTCTTTAAATTTGGTTTTTCTAATTGCACAGATATAAACGTATCACTTTTATGTGGGAAAAATATTTGTTCCGAAAGATAATTAATTGGTTTTTGAAAGTTTTGCGCAATTTATGTTAAATTTCAAATGTTATTTGGTTCGTTCAGTTTTGTTGGCACTATTTACTGGACTTTAATGTAAATGGCACTTTTACTAACTGTAATGAAAATTTGTCAGTAAAAGAAAGTTGTGTAATTGTAAAGTAGTAAATAACCCGGACATGCAGGAATAGAGGGCAATGAGAGGGCGGATCAGTTGGCTAGGTAGGGATCATCATTACCATTTTGTGGTCCTGAACCAGCCCTTGCCGTCACAAAAAAGTTTCGTGATTGGGAGATGAGAGTCTTGGAGAAATGCTTGGGGGACACGCAGGGGTGCCTCCAAGCTAAAAGATTTATAAAAACAAGTAAGCAGGGAATTTCGGAGTATCTCCTGTCCCTCAGTCTGAGGACCTTGGTGGGGGTAGTGACTGGACACACTCACTTGTTTAACATAGGGAGGACGTCTAGTCCCATTTGTCAGAACTGCGACGACGGAGTCAGGGAAACGGTGTACCACTACTTATGTCAGTGTCCCCGTTTCGCTGGTACTAGGTTTCGCGTATTTGGGAGGGCACCACTCTCGCAGGATTGCCTGGGCGAGTTGGAGTTAAGGATATCTTGGGATATTGTAGACTGACCGGTAAGCTACCGGGGTATATTAATTTAGGGAATATGGGGGGGCATCGGCGGGATAAAAGCCACATAGGCTTAGGTCCCACGCCATTAGGCACCCGGCATAATAGTAATAATAATAAAGTAGTAAATAAGTAAAGTAATGCCTATTTTTTCAGGCAGGCTTAACGTCCAACTACTAAATCAGGTGTCGTGCACGGTGGCGGAAGCATCTACTTTACTATTAACATTTTTTTAACAAATATAAAATTTAGCAGTTATACACGGGAATCGAACTAGAAACCTCCCACTTGCAAGTCCATGCTCATAACCACTGCACCAACACCCAACCTTCGTATAATTGTTTCATACCAGATTTTATTATTTTGGAAAATTAGTTGTTTCCTGATTTGATATTTATGTAAATTAATTTTATCAATTATCATGGTAGTGTTAACAAATTAATTGCTATTTATCCAGATATTTCTACTATCTATTCTGGTTAAGTGTAGTAGTGCACTTTTATTGACTATAACGTGGTAGAAAGCTGGTGATATAACCAACCTAAAGGTATCAGCAATCCCACCTACTCCAGTATCAAGAATTTCCCAATTTCCTGGACAATTGATTATCTTTCTCACTCACTCACTCTTTCTCTTCTTTTCAACTAGTATTTCACCAAACTACTAGAGGTTAGTTCCATGTCGGCCGCCTGCCAGATCTTTCGACAAGCCCGAGAGAACAACATACACTGATTGATGTCCGCAAAATTCGAACACGGTTTTTCAAGCTAGCCTTCCTTCCTAACCTTCCTCTTGAAGCTTATACTAACCTTTTCTTCCCCACTTTCTTCATCTTCTGTGGTACCACTCACCGATTGTGCTGTATACTCTTTAACTTCCACCTCTGCCATGATCCTACTACCCTTACCCACTGACTTACCTCTTCAACCCTCCCCGGCCGTTCATCCAAAGTTGTTTCTTCCCTATAACCCCGCTGCCAACTCTTCTTCTTCTTCTTCTTCTTCTTCTTCTTAATTGGTTCCGTCCCAGTGAACATACCGACAGACCATTAGAACTCTAGTATGTAGTACAGGAGCTTGGTCACTGCTGCAATAACTGCTTGTTGGATTGTTGGGTATGGATCCTTTTTTTTTTTTATCACAATCCCGCCTCACACTCTCCCCGTTTTGTACAAAACTCATACCAATTATTGCCTTCCATTTTTCTTAAATTAATCCTCCAACCAACCGTGAGATAATACTACTGGACATCCATTTGTTTTCATATTTTCTACCCAATTTGTTTCAGATTTATTAATTTTTTTATCCCCCAACAATATTTCAAATTTCTCTCCGTTTACGTAGTTCGTATACCTCTATTAATAATACAGTTTATCAAGCACAAAGTAATTAATAATTATAAATGTACATTTAAAAAAAAAAAAATTTGTTAAATGATCTAATTAATAAAACAAATATTTCTTACAGTAATTTATTAAGAAATAAAATTCATGATTAAAGTTTCGGAAAAGAATATAAATGTACCGGATATTGATTGTTTCTTGTTTTTAGGGAAGGTTAACAGTGTGTGTGTGTGTGTATGAGAGAGATCCGTATATTTAAAAGCAGATTTGTTTAAAAAAAAAGGCGGCAAAATGGTTAACTTTTTTTTTTAATAAAATATTTGTGACTTTAATAAAGTTTGTATTTACATATTTTGTTGTCATAATGAAAAAAATCTGGTGCGAAACACTCACACAACTTTCTCTTTCTCCAGTTTTCAAAATTGAAATTGAAAAATTTTTATAGTTAGTGTACCATATTTAATGAAATTCGTCGAAAACTGAAAAACTGTTCAGTAAAAAGCGCAATTCCGGTTTACTACTTTTTCTTGAAACTTGGAATTGTGGCCATCTATTTATTTCTAATTAATTTTGTTTAGATAGTAGAATTGTATAATCAACTATGATAACACATTAGAGAAAATCATAACACCACGCCTCCTCAAAAGCTCCCTTAAATAACATTATCAGGAGAAATGTTTTAAATAAAAGTTGTAGCACTTAATATGTATAGTTTACATTCCTAGTTTAAAGAAAATCGTTGAAGCCGTTTTCGATAAAATACCAAAAAACTGAAAAATTCATTTTAGTAAAAACGCACTTCTGGTGTTCTGATTTTCTTCAAACTCAGAATTTCAACAACATATTTAATTCTAATTAATATTACTTAGCTGAAAGAATTGTTTAATAAATTTAAATAGCACTTTAGAGGACAAACCACCCACCCCCTCCCCCAAAATTGCCCTTAAATGCAATCCCAGAAAAATGTTTAAAAATAAAAATTGTAGATCTTTGTATGTGTAGTTGATGTAATAAGTTTAAAGAAAATCGTTGGAGCCATTTTAGAAAAAAAGGCAAAAAAGTGATAAAACTAATTAGTAAAGTGGTACTTCTGGTTGAGCAATTTTGACCGCTGACCTATTGTCAGATACCATGGTGATACCTAAACGGAATATCAAGTTTGAACTTTCTACGATTTTTCGTTTTTGAGCTATGCTGTTCACATACATACACACACATACACATACACACAGACACATACACAGACCATTTGCTGAAAACCACTTTTTGGACTCAGGAGACCTCAAAATGGATATTTCAGGTGAAGACTCGATATAGAAATTTGGCACGATTACAATACTTACTCTTATTAGGAGTAAGAGAAAGTAAAAGTTCGATTCCCGTGAGGCTAAAGTCGGTGTTGACCCAGCATCGTGATAAAAAGTGGGAAGCTACAGTTAGTAGCGCCCTAGGTAGTGAAGGCCCTGGACCAGATGGAATCCCGGCGGAATTGATCAAGGAAATAGCTAAAGCGCACCCACAGCCCTTACTTAATATGTACAATAAATGCTTAAAAATGGGTGTCTTCCCGGCAAGTTGGAAGATGCAGAGATTGGTGCTTATACCCAAAGGAACTGCGGCGGCATATAGGTCACTGAGCATGCTAGATACCGCAGGGAAACTGCTAGAGAGAATGCTTAAGCCACGCCTGATGGATGCAATCAAGATTGCCGGCGATTTGAGTGATAAACAACACGATTTTAGACCGGGACATTCAACACTTGATGCTGTGGAGTATGTTGTGAAGGCTGCACAGGAGGCGGTGTTTGGTAGTTTACACCCCAAGGAGATTGTAGTACTTGCAACTCTCGATATCCGCAACGCTTTTAATTCGGTCAGAGGACAGGATATTTTGAAGGCACTAGAAAAGGACTTTAATATACCTGAATATCTTGCTCGGATGATAGACAATTATCTGAAAGACAGGATTTTCTGCTATAATACCATAGAAGGGACCCGATACCATCGGATAACAGGAGGAGCTGCATAGGGGTCTATTTTAGGACAGGACCTGTGGAATGTCACATACGATGGGATCTTACGGATGGAGATGCCGGCAGGGACCTTTCTCGTTGGGTATGCCGACGATATCGTAGCAGTCATCGTAGCAAGAGACGTAGAGATGGGACAAGTAAGACTTAATCAGGTCATGAGACGTGCGCGAACCTGGCTCGAAGAGCATGGACTCGAATTGGCACCCGAAAAAACAGAAATATTAATAATATCCAGACGCCGTACGGATGTAGGAAGAAGTCTTAAAATTGATTCAACAGAGATGGATCCCAAAAAGGAGATGAAGTATCTTGGGATCATGTTGGACAGAAGGATAACATTCGGAGAGCACGTTAAATACGCGTCCACAAAGGCGATGAAGATCACTGCAATGTTCAGCAGAGCTATGGCAAACATAGGTGGGCCGACGGCCAATAAGAGGAAGCTGGTGCTGACTACAGCAATGCAGTTATGCTGTACGGATGCGAAGTATGGGCTGGAGCTCTGAAACAAACCCATATTAAGTGACTCTTAGCTGTGCAGCGCAGGGGCGCGCTTAGGATAATCAGTGCTTATCGCACGGTATCTGAACCTGCGGCCTTAGTCATTGCGGGCACCGCCCCAATAGACTTAATGGCTTCGAAGAGACGCTTCTGTTTTCAAAATAGAGAACTTAGAAAGGAGGAGGCGTCACGCATTGCGACGATCACTCTGCAGGAAGAGTGGAGGAGAAGATGGAGAGATGAAAGTAGAGGAAGATGGACGCACCGATTGATCGGAGACCCCATACTGTGGTCTACCCGGAGTTTTGGCGAGGTAAACTTTTATCTCACACAAATTCTGTCCGGACATGGGAGTACCTCTACAGGAGGAAGAAGAGGACATCGGCCACATGCATATACGGGGACGCTGATGTAGATGACGCCCATCATACTTTTTTCATCTGTAGTAGATGGAAAACAGAAAGAGAGAGCTATGGAGAAAAACCGGGAGACTAACACCAGAAAACCTGGTAGAGAAGATGCTACAGGAAAAAGAGGCATGGAGTTTAATTGCGGTGTACACCGAGTGCATCTTAAAACAGAAAAGGAGAGAGTATAAATAACTTCCATTAACAGAGCAACGGCTAGTAGAGCACAATACGAGGCGACTCCTCTGATGCAATGTCATAAGATGGTCCCAGAGGGGGGTTTCACGCCTGTTTTAGAGGAGGGGGTTTTTTAGTGGGTAAAAGCCCCACACACCCGACGCAGTCGGAAGGTGCCAATGGGCATTTTTCCCCCTAAAAAAAAAAAAAAAAAAAAAGTGAAAGCCGGAACTAAACGGCGTGGGAACTGCGGCGTGCTTACCGTACCCCTCCCCCATTCAAATCGTTGTCTGGCGAGCTTTGGCCCTTCATGGGCGTTGCGCCATAGGGGTAGGGAAATTTCCTTTTTCTTGAAACACAGGGGGAAAAAAGAAAAAGAAAAATCAAACAAACAAAAAAAAATCAAATCATTATCAGAATACATGTTAAGTATTCTTTTTTTGAGCTATGCTGTTAAAACACACCCACGCACACACACACACACACATACCCACACACAAAGATCATTTGCTAAAACCTCTGTTTTGGACTCAGAGGACCTCAAAACATATATTTCCGGTGAAAACTCGATATCGAAAATTTGACACGATTACAATACTTCCTCTTACTAAGGTGTAAGAGAAAGTAAAAATGCAAGTTTCTTCATAATTAGGTGGTGATCTCAAATCTTGTATTTCCGGTGATTGCTTAATTTCGATAATTTCAATAAGCTCACAATATTCCTGTTTCTGCAGTCAGAGAAAAATGTTCTACATTAATATACGTTCCTTGTTCAATATAAAATAAAAATAAAACCATATCTATTTATAACTGCAGGCTATATAAAAATATTTATTATAAGAATGGATAAGAAGATTGACATTAAGAGTTTTGACAAGATGTATGCTTGTCAGGCTCACGGCACATACATATACATAGTTTGTTTCTCCTAACGTTAGCTCACGATGTTGTTGTTTTCTTGCCTGAGGGTTTAACCGTGTGCTACACGACTTCTTGTCATCATCATCATGGGGAATATATATTATATATATATTCGTATATATAGAGTAGATATATATATATATATATTTAGGTATATACTCTTATTACTTTTTCTATGCTCCCTTCGTTACCTGAGGTATACTATAATATAGTTACTTCAAACATTACTGTCCTTTCTGTTATTGTTACTTCATTTTTATATCCCTTCTCACTCATAGTATCGAGAAAGAAAATTCATTGTAAACCATGATTTTTTCAATATCTCTCATTTTTGTCCTTAACATAAATAATACAGAGCAGGGTGGGAGTCTAATTATCAATGTTTGGCACGTAGAGAAGTGATTATATCATTGTCCAGTAAATCGCACAAATAACACTGAACCAACTGCATTGCATTAATGTCAGAAATCACTGCACAACTGTATAAAATTATTATTATCTTTTTTTTAAAGAAAGTTACAAAATAATAAGCAGATTAATTATCTATGCAGTTAGAAAATAGCAAGTTTAAAGGCAATTCGTTATTAAAATTTCGAGAAAATTCAAAAAAAAATAAATAAATAAATAAAAAATCGGAAGTCTGGGATGATTCATCCTAAAGTGCTTCTTGCAATCGGCGCTAGTTTTGATGTCTTTTTTAGGACCGTTACATTTTTTCCAATTATTTGCACTTCATAGCGATTTTTTTTTGATTGAATAAGAAGAAAATTACTATTTTATTATAAATTGTACTCCTCATTAATTACAGATCTTGTTCGAACTGGCCTCCATCATTTGAGATGCATAGACATCCCCTTTCCTGCCAATTGTACCTTACGGCCAAAGAAATACATCTCTAATGGTGAAGGCCAGTTCGGGCAAGATCTGTAATTAATGAGGAGTAAAATTTATAATCAGATAATACTGTTCTTCTTATTCAATCAAAAAACCTTTATAATATCATTTTGAAATTTCTTATAAGAATCATGTTTTCATTTATAACTTGTAAAATATCGCTCACAGAAAAAAAAACCGTTCGAGTAAATTTTTCTTACAAAAAATAGAGGAATCTATTTCTTAAATAAAAACCACACTCCCCATTTTGAAAAAATGAAGTTGGTGTCTATATCTCGCTTCTCGAAGCACCAAAACAAATTTGCAAATTAAAATTGGAATTTCTAACAAAAAAAAAACTAAGGGGACACGTATTTTCAGTTTTTTTTCTAGTCTATCTTAGTTTCTGATAAAAAGTCGTTATCCATATACCTTGGGAACCCTGTATAGGACGCACTTTTGGGAAACCCAAAACCACAATTGTATATCATCAGAGAATTTTCCGTGGTAGCCTGCTCATTTTGTGGTCATCGACCGGTTTCGAGCGTTCGCCCATTTTCAGGATGGGTCAGAGTCAGTGTGTAAACTGAATTTGCTCTGTGCAACTCTGTGTTGCACACACTGTCTGAGAAAAAAAACGCATCCTAAAGATGGGCGTACGCCCGAAACCGGTCGGTGACCACAAAAGAAGCAGGCTACCACGGAAAATGTCTCTGATGCTTTCCAGCTCTGCGGAACCAACCACCATAACAACAATTGTATATATAAGTAAGATTGATGTATTTTTTTCCGGTTTGCATACAATCGAAATAAAGTTAAATACGATTTTAAGAAATCTAGTAGATATTTTAATAGAGGAGCTGGAGATTTTTATGAATGGATTGTATTAGTAACAGCAACTCTTTCTTGTTTTTACAAATTTTATTTATTCATTGAGTGAACATAATAGATGGTTTCCTAATATGGCCATCTTCAGCTACTATTTAGTTCATTTAGTCAGCTATAGTTGTTGAAAAAACTATATTTAAATACCGTTTCTATGGCGAAACAGACTTTAAATTATTTAACTTATAAGAAACATGAAGACAGTCTGGAAGAAGTTTATTTAACGCGTGAGAAGTTTTATAAACTAATAGTTTACAAGGATAACACTTTCTTAGCTAAATAAAAAATAAAAAAATCAGTAATTGAAAAAGACATTACATTTTTCACATTTGGTTTGTTTTGTTAATGGAATGACATAGAAAAAAGTATAATTAAAAAAAAAAAACTGTTAGAAGGCAGCTTGAAGAACTATTTTACTAAACAAGAATGATTGATTACAGGTTAAGGATTGACATAAAAACAGGTGTCGTCTGCAAGAGGGTGGTATACAGCGTAAGAGGTCTTTATTACTAAGTAAGTCCCAATTTATCTGTCTCTAAATATTTCTCTAAGATAAGTCCGATAGTCATGTTCCTAAATAAGCCGGAGATATAATCATTCAGGCTTTGGGATGGATAGCTGTCATTATCACAAATTCTGCGGCCATTTAACAAATCACAGACATGGTCTCAATCCGAAGACCAATGATGCCAAAATATGTAGCAGAGGTGGTTTATGAATTAGTGGCTTTTTACGACTTTAAAAAATCAGTGTATTTTGGAAAAATCCTTCCAGATTCCAGATCACTTAAGAGTGCAACGACTTCATATCTGTAAAGATTAAAGAATGATACATTAAATGGGGGGAGGGGAATGCCTATTTTGTGCCTTTATTTTTTACTACCTCTTTACTAAATGGTAAGTTACGATTGTACCAGATTTTCGCGAAATTGATTTTTACCGCAAATATAGGTTTTTATGGTCCACTAATTATGATAGATATTTTAGCGAATGATCTTTGTGATTGTGTTTGTAAGTTTTAACAAAATATCTCAAGGAAAATACCATAGTAGTTTTCTTTAAACTTCATTTGCTAACTACTTCAGATATAAACGTACAGTTTTATTTGTAACCTTTTTCCGATAAAAATTGTTTTTATAAACTTCTGCAGAATTTCTGGCTTTAAATTTCAAGTCTAATATTTGGAAGAATAATTAATATTAGGAAGATGAGCCAGTTAGAAAGATAATTAATATTAGGACATGAGAAATTCGCGATTAATTGAAAAAAAAAAGAAAAACAGTAACATTACCATTAATATTAGGTAGTCTAAATTTGGGATTTTATTTATAATTTTGTCTTACAATCAATCTTCTAGAAATTTCTAATACCAACTTGGAAGAGATGGCACATAAACTAAACGCCTTCAACGCAGCTTGACTGTCCGAGGGAGAGATACAACGCCGTTTAAAGTAGTTGTACTTACCCGCTCATCCAAAATATACGAAGAATACCATAAACCTCAGCCTGGAAAATAGTGGTTTATTCGCCAAGAGATCTCCTGTCTCAAAATAGACCGCAGATCCTGGTGGAGGAATCCAATCTTAACCTCATATTCCCTAGAAAGTAGCCTGATACGGTAAGACAGATCCTTCAAAACAAAAGTCTTTAATATTCTGTCAGAAGGAAAATTTGTAATGCCTTTAAAAGCACCCGGAAGTTTAAAAACATCTCGCCCTGTCAAAAATCTCCCTGTTTAAGTCCATAAGGGCTTTCTTTACCAGATTTTTACCACAAAAAAGAAAGAAAGCGGTGAGATTCCTAACAGAGTCTCCAAAGCGTGGATATCCGCATCGCACAAGCTTAAGCGTTGAATATCCTCAAACAGCAGTCTAGAAGATAATCCATCAACACAACGTAGCCTAGGGCGACCGAGTCTCAACTCTTACAATCATAATCTTCATTGCTTTTTCGCCGTCTTCCATTGCAGTGACATGCTCTGCCTATGTTAATCAGCCCATCTTAATAATTGTAATATTATCGGGTTCCCTTGTAACAATTCTGTTACCTCCTGGTTTGTCCATCTTCTCCAGTATGAGCCTTCTTTAATTGAAGCGTAGTTCCTAGAAAGGTTAGTGCTTTTCTTGTTGTGGTTAGTTCCGCACAGCTAGAAAGCATCAGAGATATTTTCCGTGATAGCCTGCTTCTTTTTGTGGTCATCAACCGGTTTCGGACGTTCGCCCATCATCAGGATGCGATCGTCAAACAGTGTGATAACACAGACTTGCACAAAATACATATTTTTGTGGTCATCGACCGGTTTAGGGCGTTCGCCCATCATCAGGGTGCGTTTGTCAGTGTGATAACACAGACTTCTACAGCGCAAATTCAGATATATACTGAGTGTGTAAACTGAATTTGCTTTGTGCAAGTCTGTGTTATCACACTGTTTGACAAGCGCATCCTGCTGATGGGCGAACGCCCGAAACCGGTCGATGACCACAAAAAGAAGCAGGCTATCTCGAAAAATATCTCTGATTCTTAATGCTTTTCTTTTTATCAGATATGGTCCAATCCACATCTCGGAGTAATAAAGAAGGAGAAGGATTTTATACAATGTAGCTTTTGTGTTCCTTGCTAATAGCCTACTTTTCATGTGACAAATAAGTCCAAGATTGCCAGAATTCCCCTTTTAATATTTAAATGTTTTTATATATTGTATTTTTTTAGATCCGTGTGATCAGTCGCCTTATGTTTAAATTTAATTAATCAATGCAAATACTTAGTGCTACAGTATCCGGAAAGTTTCGGAATGGTTTTCTTTGGCGAGTGAGTTTTTCAAAAAATATATCATAATTTCCTTTAAGCTTCGTATATCTATCATCCCATACAACAGACTATCAATAATTTTATTTGATATATTTCTTTCGAGAAAATGAATTTAAGGAATTGTTGAAAAAAAGTTACCTTACACTTTCTTCGATGATTTAAACATAAACTGTAGGACAAAAGTATTGCATAAAATTTCAAAATATTATAATTTGAAGTTGAAGGTGTTTTCGTAATTTTTTTTTTATGGATTCATGTTGTTGAACTCTAATCCAACGAAAAAAAAGAACAACTACCAAAAATTTAAGAAAAATCTGGTTTTATTACACAGAATAACAAATAAAACTCAAAAAAAAAAAAAAAATTTGTAAAATTCAAAATTAAAATGGTTCTTATTTATTATCACTTCTTCATTTTTTTTCAACAGTATTTAGTGATACCTCCTCTTGCTCTGATAACTGCGGCTAGCCTCCTTGGTACTGAAGAGATTAGATTTTGGATAACCTCTTGAGACATCTCATTCCATTCTTCAATAACTGCTACACATAGCTCCCTGAGAGTGCTAGGGGCAATCAGGCGAAGTCTGAGCCGTCTTCCAATTGTGTCCCAAAGGTGTTCTATTGGATTTAGGTCTGGACTTCTCGGTGGAGAAACCAAACGTCGAATCGTAACATCCTGTAGGTACTCAAGGACAACTCGAGCAGTGTGACATCTGGCATTGTCCTGCATTAATAGAAAATCATTACCGACTCTTTCAGAAATTGGCACAACATATCGCTGAATCATCTCTTCAAAGTACTTCCGGGCATTTAGCGTCCCATTTTCCACGATATGAAAGTCTGTAGTCCGTCAAAACTTATGTCTCCCCAAATCATAATACTGCTTCCACCAAAAGCCACTCTTGGAGAAATGTTAGCCTCTGCATATCTCTCACCTTGACGCCTCTCATCCTTCCATATGGAGAATGTAGGGTGAATCTCGATTCATCTGTGAATAAAGGCACGTCTCCAATCCTCTGTTGTCCAACTGACATGTTCTCGTGAATATTGCAGTCTGGCGACTCTATGTGCTCCGGTGAGAAGAGGGCCAGTTGCGGGTATCCTGGAAGCCAAGTTTGCTTCATTTAACCTTCTTCTGACTGTCCTACTTGAAATATGGACATTGGGACATCAGCGATCAAGTGACATAATTGACTGCTAGTGGCGAACCTGTTCCTTAACACATTCAGATGAATAAATCTCTCATCTGTCCGACTTGTACTTTTGGGACGGCCCAAGGCAGGTCTTCGGGAGTATCTTATCTCCCAGTCTCACTTTAGCGCACTGGTCGGCAATACGCGGCTCGCGAGCCGCATGCGGCTCTTTGACTCCTTGGCTGCGGCTCTTTCACGAAATGTTTAGTGCAGGCACGGAATATTATTTATTAACTTGCCTTGTGAAGAGACGAGTAAACATTTTTGAAACGCAAGCCTACAGAAAAGAGGCACATTTTTAGAAACCAACAATAGCACGGATAGTCGCTCACAGTCATGTGTATCATTATCTCCGTCGAATTGCTCCGCACCGAAATTTATTTCAACTATTTGTACTTATTGTAGTAATTTTATTCGAAAACAAATTGTCGCTTTTTGCCGAAGATTTTGAAAGAGAAGTTCTGATTCACCTTCTACGCCTATTGAAATATTGTCGAGAAAATAAGTCTTATATTGACATTTGCTATTTCAGAACAACACTGTTATATATGAAGGAAGCTTTTCTCGGCAGGTTCAAAGACTTTAGAAACAGCAAAGCCAGAAAAAACCTCTGAATGCCACGGTAACAGAAATAAATTTTTCGCCCTTTAATATTGATATTAGCCGCTTTGAAATGCAGTTGCTGGATTTAAAAAATAAAAAATTGTGGAGCTCAAAATTCGAGCGTCTCTGTGCCGATTTAGAGCTATTGGAGAAAAATAAATGTGAATTAAGTTTACAGCACAAGCGGACTGCTTTGAAAGATCTGGAGAGGGATGATATGTTGATTTTTAACACCTGGAATAGTATTCCTGACTCATATGATCAACTGAAGAAACTAGCGTTTGCTGATCTTTCCTTATTTGGGTCTACATATTTATGCGAACAGTCATTTTCAAGCATGAACTTTATCAAGAGTAAATTAAGAAATCGGCTTATCGATGAGAACTTGGAACCGTGCCTAAAATTAAAGGCAACAACATACAAACCTGACTTATCCTTACTTTCCAAGGGAATGCAAGGCCATTGTTAACATTAGTGGAGTATTTGTAGTTTTTTTTTGTAAGGATACCTTTTATATTATTTAACTTGTTATATTTTTAAATAAATATTATCTTTACATAAGTATGATACAAGTTTTATTTAACGTACCGTTAGTTAAACTAAGACATATTTAGCAAAGGCAAGCTCGAGAGTGTACTTTTAATCCTAATTATTTCCAAAAAAAATGTCTCTACTAAAGCAAAGGTTAAGTTTAAAAAAAAATGGCTCTTTGAATCAACTTCACTTTTGTATTGTTTATATTTGGCTCTTTTGGATGACGAGTTTGCCGACCACTGCTGTAGCGCATTAACATTCTTGAAACAATGGATTAGTTCATTCCTGGTCTCTGAGCAATAACTGACTGCTGAACCCTCTCTTCACGCAATGTTACCACACGAACTGCTATTTCTTCAGGATAATTTCCTTCACGAGACATTTAATGTTTTAAAAAATTAAAACAATCTTTAAAAAAAAAAAAAAAACTGATAATAAAAACACTAAAGAAAACTTTGTAAGAGAGAGCAATTACTCAGAGTCAATGAAATGACGTACTGGTATGATTTGTAGTTACAAGGTATGAACGGATTATTCGTTATAAAAACATAAACAAGTTGGTTTTATCTTGTTCTCTATCTTGGGTCAGAGTTTATTTAAAATGAATCTATAAAAAAAAACAAAAGAAAAACAAATGTATTATCATGAAAGAAATCATTTTGAAATTTTATACAATACTTTTGTCCAGCAGTTTATATCCGATATATGTCACTTGCCACAAACATAAATGTTTAAAAGAAAATTAATTTTACATAATAGTACACACTTATTTAAGTGTAATGTAATAAATATTATGTAAACCATAATCCACCATTTAATTTCTAATAAATAAATAAGTAAAACCCATTATATAAACTTAGTTGAAGAGATTTTTGGTTATAAAAGAGAAATAATGGTGTGAGGGTTGGTTATAGCGTGGTTTGTTTGAAATAGGGCAGCACGCTGAGGGTGTCATATAATATGACCTGTTGCTTCACTTCTATATCCCCATACTAAAGTGGTGGGGATAAAAGCAGAGTGAAATGCGGGCGAGTGGGATGAGTGTTGGCGGTAACATCGTCCTTGTTACATTGCCTGAATCTGACGAGCGAGGCAAGAAAATCCCACCTCACCGCTCTCCCACGCACCTCTTCACTAGGCTATTCTCGCTACCTAACATCTCTTCTTCTTAAGATGGTAAACTCACAATACGCAATCTGTTTAACCCACATAAATGTAAATCTTTTATCAACTAAAATAGATTTCAAATTTGATTATCTTTCTCTTGCTCTCTCTTCACCAGATTTCTCTAAATATATTTTATTTATCTTAGAAATTTCCTGATGTTTATTTATTTAATACATTTTCTTTTTATTTATTTATTTACTTATTGAAAATCTGTAATATTATAATAATTGCCAACGCTCTTGTTGAGAATTATGAAAATGTCTAACTAGTCTTGAAACCAGCCAGCATTCACACTGATGTTGTTGATGATTGATTCTTCTGATTACGAAAAAAAATCTGATATTATTTTCATTTTATCAGTTATTATAATTGTACGATAAAGCAAGAGTGAAACAAGCTTCACTTTATGTTTAGTAAGATGTTTGCTTTTCGTTTAGTAGAAAGTTTAATTCCACACAAAAATGTTACAATTACGTTCAAATACGTTTAATTCACTAAAAATGTTAAATACTCCCACAATATTGAAACAAAAGTTTAAATACTTAGTTCTGTTTAATTAACTCGTTTAAATTTCGTTTACAAGAAAACATATGCATAAAAAAACAGCTGTTAATTTTTCATAAATTATGTTTTACATTTTTGATAATAGAGCGCTGCACTTGTCGCAAAATTCGTTCCATCTTTGGCTAGTAGAGTGCTCCAATTTTTAGCAGAATACCATCCATTAATTCTAATATCAAATTGAAAAATAGTTGATTTTTTTGCGCATCGACTACGATAGTCATTAGCGCTTTTAACTATTTATTTCTTTCTAATTCTTAGGCCACTCGAGCTGGGATGGCACATGCTAACCTGTATGGCTTCCACACACAATGCCTTGCTCATCAAGGCAGGGAGAAGCCACGGGGCTTTCGAGGATCTTATCCACACATCCCCTCTTATGTCATCGATCTAGTCGACGAGGAGGAGTGTGGGTTATTGTTTGTTCCATCCCTCATTTTAATAACTGGGGCAGATTCAGACTAAAATAAAATCCTGATGTTTCATATAAATACTTTCTATTTGCACTAGTTTATTAAGAGCATTATTAAAAGTTAAATAATATTATTAACATAGATATAAAATACTACTAATATGCGAAGTAGGCTATTTACTGTACCAATAGTGGATGTGCAGTACTTTTAATTAATGTTCCTGCACATCATAAATGATCAAGACTAAATTTGACTTCGAGCTAATGAGGTTTGAAATACTTCTATAAATTTTCTTTCAACTCCTTGAAAAAAAGAAACGCTAAGCAATCATGCATACATTCTCGCCAATAAATTACATTCTGACCAATAAAACACATTCACGCTAATAAATACATTTTCGCCTATAAATACATTCAGCTCAATAAAAAAACATTCACGCTAATAAATACATTCTCGCCTGTAAATACATTCAGACCAATAAAACACGTTCAAGCTAATAAATACATTCTTGCAAATAAATACATTCATACTAATAATTCATTTATACCACGCATTCACACAAGAGGGAAATACCAGATAGTACCTTCACCCAGATTCACCTAACCTAACAAAAATAGTTATTTATTAGACAAGAGAGTAAAAAGGTTACTTTTATTCAATCCAGTTCAGGTTTACTCATACCAGCACATGACCTGCTCAGAAAAATTAGAACCCGCCCCATTCTACCGCTTTGTTTTACAGCCATCCACACTGATTTTTGCCAGTATTGTGTGATAGATCAAGCCAACAACCACTCAATCAGCGAAACGTCAGTTTTTACCAAACCATCGGAAGCAGTCTCAACCCAAAAACCTTTTGGGCTGGTTTTTGCACTTGTTTAGAATTAATTTCCGCCAATATCTGCATACATAAATCTTACTGGAGGAGAGTTCTGCCCAGCAGTTTTCTTTGGAGTTGTTAAAGATTGCAGAATCTTAGATTTTTCGCAGAAAATTAAATATCAATGTTTATGCGAAATTTTTCCGTCATAAAAAAAAATAATAATAATTTTTGTTTAAGCAATTACAGTGAATATTGTGTATGTAGTTATGATTGTATATATGTAGTTATTAATTAAAATGTATATTAGGTGTTTTATAAAAGGTTTGGTTAAAACTGAATTGTTTAAATTGTTTTAAACTTCAGTGAAAGTTTTGTTTGAATTTATATAATGGGTTTATTATTAGCAATTAAATGATGACCCACCTTTTATTACTGAAAGAGGTGTGACGTAAAGTCAGGTATGTTAGACCATAGTTAGTAGAAAGATAAAATATTGTTAACATTAAGTGAAATAATCTCCAATTAAGAAAATATGTTATGTTAAATAGTGTAGAAATAAGTAGTGGGGTAGTGGGGAGAGAGCTCACCAGGCGAGCGAGTGGTGGGGAGAAAGTACTGTGTAGCCGGGAGTGCTGGAGTGGGGCCATTCTGCTCTGGAGGGCGACAAGTGATAAAGCTCTATTTTTGTCCGACCGAAATTGAACGAACTGACGCCGCCAGGAGAACGAGTCTGGAGTGCACTCCACAAAGAGAGGAGAAAAGGAGCGAGTAAGGCCCAAGGTACGCCATCGCCTATCTGGCCGCTGTAGAAGTTCACCGATAAGCAACACGATCACCAAAGGTACTGTGTGTGGTGGAAGTGGGGTCACCTGTTCTCTCCCTTTTGGAAAAAAAGAAGAAAATAAACTAACAAAGACGCTAGTTACCCGAACAGGAAAACTTGTAAATAACCCTAGGTGTAAGTTAGAGTAAGTTAGACATTAAGTTAGGCTAGACAATAAGGAAGCATATTTGTTTTTGTAATTTTATCTTTCATATTACTTAGTTGGATAGGGGTAGTACAATTAGTGTTGTTTATGTTTGGGGCAGAAGCACCCCCGAGTTTGAGTTCCTTTTTTTTTTTTTATTGTAATAAACGTCGTTGCAGTCTGACCGCTATCGTTTAATTTTTTTTTTCAACGTTATTAACGTTACAGAGGAATTATTAATTTTAAACATATATTACTAAATAAGGAAGCAAGAAGAGATTAACTCCCAATTGAAAATATAATTATGAACTCGTATCCATTTCGTATATTAATTCCCATTACTGTCATTTATATGTTTAATTTTCCCAATCCAAAGGGTTCAAAACATATCTGAAACTTAAAAAAAATAGAAATAATCTTGGGGAGAAAAAAAAATTTAACTTACCATAATATGCAATTTCAGTTTATTCATTACAATAATATAATTTTACAACAATTATACAGGCTTTAAAAGCGCACATTTCATGTTCAATTTTTATGAATATTTTTTTTTCTTTATTTTTTTTATTTATATATATATTTTACAATTTTGTTTTTTTTTGTTTTTTTTATTTTTCGTATCGTAACGTACAATACTTTACATGCCATTTTTTAATTATATTTACTAATTTAACGCCGTCTTTTTTTATTTATATTTACTTTAATTTTTTTTGGTATAGGCAGGGCCCAAGCGCGGAAGAGCTAGATACCAATTTTAGACATATAATCAACTAGATATAATAATAATTAAAATCATTATATTGAAAGTAGATCTATATAAATGACTTCTATTTGATGAATTTTCTTCAGTAACCATTGTTGGCAGAAATTCTGTATCTTCAGCAAAATCTGAAAACAGAATTTTTAACATTAAAATAAGAGTCAGTGCAAAAAAAAAAAAAATTGAATTGTTATTTTTGAAAAATAATTTATATCCTTTTATTAAGGATATATTTGTTATTATGAGGATTCAATGCATTGTTAATTAAAATATTGTATGCAATAATCATGATTACAATCACACATTGTGTAGTGTCTTAGTGAACCCCTGAACCCCCACCACTATCCACTCTAGAGAGAGAAACAGCCCCTCTCGCACAGAGAGGAGAGGCTCGGCGAGTGTATATATATATACACGAGAGAGACAGTCAGAGAGTCATTCTGTTCAATTCAGTCTTACACGTCAGACATCATTCTGTTAATTCACACTCCGTACATATCGTTTAGCCACGCCAGTCTGTCAGTTCATTTAGGTTCTAAACTCTAAAGTGTAAAGTCTTTGGTATACAGTCATATACATATATATATCAATTATATATCTTAAACCAAATCTTAAGGTGTTTATCTTTCATCATCAACAACCAACATCTCCTCACAACACTCTTACATTCTGAACCCCCACCACTCATCCACTCTAGAGAGAGAAACAGCCCCTCTCGCACAGAGAGGAGAGGCTCGGCGAGTGTATATATATATACACGTGAGAGACAGTCAAGGGGTCATTCTGTTCAATTCAGTCTTACACGTCAGACATCATTCTGTTAATTCACACTCCGTACATATCGTTTAGCCACGTCAGTCGGTCAGTTCAGTTAGGTTCTAAACTCTAAAGTGTAAAGTCTTTGGTATACAGTCATATACATATATACTTATATCAATTATATAACTTAAACCAAATCTTAAGGTGTTTATCTTTCATCATCAACAACCAACATCTCCTCACAACACTCTTACAATTGTAAGTGATCAAGTGTTCATTTGTGTAGATATTAGACGTTTAAAGAATAGAAGAAAAAGCCGTTTTGCAAAAAATCGCGAAAAAAATGTAGTTATCCAGTTGATAGTAGACTTTGGTAATACCTAAACGAAATAGCAAATTTGAGCGTTCGGCGATGTTAATAGAATATATAAATAAACTGCTGGACAAAAGTTTGGCATAAAATTACCAAATGTTGTAATTTGAAGTTACAATCTATTACTGTATTTTTTTTTTTCTCTCAATTCGTTGCGAATAGACGCTAATCCTAACGGACTAGAAATAGAAATAGCCAAGAAATTAAATAAAAATTTGTTTATTTACACAAATTCCAAAAAGAAATCTCAACAAAGAAGAAGAAAAATATTAGAAATTTAAAATTCAAAACTAAAACAGTTCTTGTTATTTTTTAATTGGTGTTTTTTGTCAAGAATATTCTGTGACACCTCTTCTTGCTCTGATAACGCACCAAGCCTCCTCGGCATTGAAGCAATGAGATTTTGAATAATCTCTTGTGAGATCCCATTCCATTCTTCAACAATCGCTATATGTAGTTAGCTGAGAGAGCTAGGGCAAGCCTGACAGGTCTTCCAATAATGTTCCAAAGGTGTACTATTGGATTTAGGTCTGGACTTATCGGTGGAGAAATCAAACGTCGAATCCCAACATCCTGTAGGTTCTCAAGGACAATTAGAGCATTGTGGCATCTGACATTGTCCTGCATTAATACAAAATCATCACCGACTCTTTCAGAAACTGGCATACATATCGCTGAAGAACCTCTTCAAGATACTTCCGGGCATTTAGCGTCCCATTTTCCACGATATGTAAGTCTAAAGTCCGTCAAAACTTATGCCACCCCAAATCATAATACCATCTCCACCAAAAGCCACTCTTAGAGAAATGTTAGCCTCTGCATATCTCTCTCACCTTGACGCCTCCAAACTCTCATCCTTCCATCTGGAGTATGTAGGGTGAATCTCGACTTATCTATGAGTAAAACACGTCTCTAATCCTCTGTTTTGTCCAATTGACATGTTCTCGTGGATTTGCAGTCTGCCGACTCTATATGCTTTGGTGAGAAGGGGCCAGAAGCGGGTATCCTGGAAGCCAAGGTTGCTTCATTTAACCTTCTTCTTACTGCCCTACTTGAAATATGGACATTACGGTCTTCAGTGATCAAATGACGTAATTGATTACTAGTGACAAACCTGTTCCGTAATCATTCAGCTGAATAAATCTCTCGTCTGCCCGGGTTGTACTTCTACAGCGGCCCGTAAAGTAACATCGGGAGTAGCTACCAGTCTTCCTATGCGTGCTAAAATTCTTGAGACATTGGATTGACTCATTCTTAGCCTGTGAGCAATTGTTTCTTGTAGCCTTACCTCATGTAATGACACCACACTTACTGCAATTTCTTCGGAACAATTACCATGAAGAGTGATATTAAGTACAAAAAGCAAGAAGTAAAAAGAACTGATAGGAAAAAATAAACAAAAGTAAGTAGGAGAGAGTAATTACCACAAGCAGTGAAAGTGATGAACTGGGATTATTATTGTAGTTCAAAGAATTAGTCATTTAAAAACATAAACAAACGGTTTAGTCTCTTATTTCTTCTTGGACCAGCGTTCATTTACAACGGATGTATAAAAAAAAAGTACAGTAGTAGACTGTAACTTCAAATTACAACATTTTGAAATTTTATGCAAAACTTTTGTCCAGCAGTTTATTTCCATCGTTGGAAAATAAAAGTAAACGAGAATAGGACTCGGAAGTATTTTATTCACCAAAAGGAGGCCGATATGACAACATAAATTGAAAATTAATCAGCACTATATAGACTGGTCTACAAATGTAAAGTATCTTGGTTTGGTGATGGACACATCTTTAACATTTACTCAGCATGTGAAATACCATTTGTAACAAATATAAAGGATTAATAGTCTCACTTTTCCCCACTTTTAAATAGACATTTCCATGCTGAGTATAAATAATATAATCTTATTATACATAGTAGTGGTGAGACCTGTCTTAACTTATGCCGCTGCAGCGTGGAACCTTACATGTCCAACCAATATGATAAAAATTCAAAGAATCCAAAATAAGTTTCTGAGATTCGCTACAGATTCTCCTAGGTACACACCGATTAGTTCCCTCCACGAACAGACTGGTTTACCATTCATTAAGGATGTCATAAAACAAGCGACAGATAGATTTTTTTTAAATTCAGAAATAAGTAACAATGATTTAAATTAAAAATATAGGTGCGTATAATATAAATATTCATTACAAACATAAAATAATTAAGTATATCTTAAGTAACTAAGTTTTTATTTAAAATTCTTTTTTAATCTTATTTTTGTATTAGGCTTTTTTTTTCGTCCTTTCCTAATATTGGAATAGCCCTGCTTACTCTTTTATTCTGAATTTCTGTTAAGAGTTATAGATCCTTTTCTGGCACTCTAATTTATTGTAACTATGTAGATACTAGCTAAACACGGCCACTCTTCGCTGTGGTTCAGTCTGATTTTAATTATTAGGGAAGTAAGTAGAAGTATTATAATTAACATAGATTCAGCAAGAAAAGAAATCATTCAATTTAATACCCTACTTTGCGTTGCTGTAAACTGAACGTATTCACACTTGCAAAGATTGTCCTTGCGAACGCAAGGCTTATTGGAAATTGAAGTCGTTTGAACTCGAACGCCATATCTGTCGGTATGAGTGGTATTCGTGGAAGTAGTACGTCTTCACCTTTATGAGGTCCAATGAGAATTGTTGCTTCAATCAGATTATTCATCAATTTTTTAACTACTAATTGTGTACCATTGCACCACTTTGACTGATTGATGTTTCGGAGTAATATAATTGGCACTCCAATTTTCAAATTTAGAATGTGTGGCGGTAATCCGAAAACAACGAGTGAATTAAAAAAATCCTTTGAAAAATTCACAAATTCACTTTGGTCCATCACGAAGTCAATAGATTTGTATGTCACTGTTACACCTGCGATTCTGTTTAGAATGATGTAGTTCATATCGAGTACGTCGACATTTTTAGCCACTAGAATTGCTCTTCCGCTTAACTATGCGTAATTTTGATAATTTGTTTCGATAGTTTGGGATACCTTGTCTACTAATACTGCGCGAGACTAAAAATGCACAATTTTATGGACTGATGAATCAAAGTTTACCAACAATGGCCTTCTTAATCGTTGGAACTTTAGAATATGGGCAGAAGAAAATCCACAAGTTACCTTCGCCACACGCCATTAGGTTGTTTTTTCTACAAATGTTTGGTGTGGAGTTTGAGGAAACCAACTAATCGGCCCATACTTCTACAGAGGGAACTTAACTGGTGAAAGGTATCTAACTTTTTTAAGAGACATTTTGCCAGTTTTGCATGAAGATGTTCCTCTAAAACGTCGGTTAGATATGTATTTTCAACAAGATGGTTGCCCGGCACATAATGCGAGAGTTGTTCGACGTTACCTGGACAGAAATTTCCACGAAAAGTGGTTAGGAACTCATGGTCCGATCCAATGGCCACCTCGACCTCCGGACTTAACCCCAATGGACTATTTTTTGTGGGGATATCTAAAAAATAAAGTGTACAGTAACCTTAATCCCGTGGCTTCAGTCGAAGATATGGAACGTCGAATAACTCTAGCCTGCCTAGATGTTGACTTTGCCACCTAAGTGCTGCTACAAACAGAGCGTGGGAGTCCAGAGCTTTGGCTTGCCTATCCGTTGATGTGTCCAGTTTGAAGAGCTTCTTTAAAGAAAAAATAAGGTAATTTTGACATTAAACTGAAATTTGTTTTTCATATTTTAAATTACCATAACTTTTGAAAAACCTAACCGATTTTAAATTTTTTTTTTTTAATTTTTTTAGAGGCTCAATTACTATAAAAATATGCAAAAAAAAATATAATGTTCCATTTGAAAAAAAAAAGTTGGATGCTGTATCTCGGGATATTGGGGTATAAAAAAATGGATCAATCACTGAAAATAAACTAGACTAAAAATGATTAAATACGTGTTTTCTATTTTTTCGAAATTTCCCGCCGTTTAAAAAAAAAGTGGGTGGAGCATATAACTCTGGTCACCCTGTATATATATATATACACAGACCATTTGCTAAAAACCACTTTTTTGTACTCAGGGGACCTCAAAACGGATATTTCCGGTGAAAACTCAATAACGAAAATTTGACACGATTACAATACTTCCTCTTTACTAGAGGAAGTAAGAGAAAGCACAAAAATAAATAAATTGCCCAAATATTCCAAGTTTCAAGAAAATTAATAAACCGGAAATGCAGTTTTTACTGAACTGTTTTTTTTTTTTGTTTTTTTTTTTCAGTTTTCAGCAATTTTCTCCATAAAAAATGCACCGATGGAATTTCATTAAATTTGGTACGTATTAACTATAAAATTTGTTAATTATACTTTGTGTAAACTTCAGGAAGAGAAAGTGGTGTTCACACCAGATTTCTTTTTCTTCTTCTAATCTTGGACGCTGAAAGAAAAACAAAAACAACAAAAAAATAATTATTTTAAAATTTTCCCAGAAAATTAAGATTTTTCACTTTACAGAGATTATTTTCTTCTCACGGAAAATGAAGATATTAATTCTGAATTTTCTTTTTGCCCCTTCTTTTAGTTTTATTTTTACTTTTTCCATCTTCTATCATGTCAAACACACTTTATATAATTAATTTTAAAAAAACAACTTGCTCTCATATTGATTTTACTTTGAGTTGACGATGCCATTTTCTCTCTCTCTCTCTCTCGTTCTGCTCATTTGTTCTCTACTTTATATAAAAGAAGGTTTTTAACAAAAGAAAAGAGTGGAAAAATCATTAATGAAACAATATCCCAAGTTCTGAAGGAGGGGGGGGATGATTTTGGATGTGATATATATATATATATACAGTGTTGCGGAGTGATTAAGTTTTCTAACTGAATGGTGGGCATTCTTATATTGACTACTATTGTTCTAATGTAACTAATACGATGATTATCAATGATAAGCGATTATCTTGAAAGGTAATTTATTTCTACTTCATGCTTACAATGTGAAATATCTAGGAAAAAAAAATATATATATATAACATGATTATCCAATTTTCATAATCAAAGATAAACAAAAGGTTTTTATTTTGTAATTTTTTTTTTTTTTTATTGAACAACCAAATTGGTAACATTTGAAAAAAATTACCAAAAGTTAGGTATAATAGGTTTTAGAAGGAGAGAAATTAGTGAGGAAACTGTCTTTGAGAAAGAAGCTAGAATGAATAGAAGAAAATAGAGACTTTACAGGCAAACAGAAATTAAGTAGCGAGAGATTTAGACTGAGTAAAGAGAAAGGTAGTAGTTGGTTGCTGACACGTTGTAACTGTTGTATAAACTGTTCTAAAGACTGTCCCTTGTAGGGCTAGCGCAGCTATGTATATATACAGTGTCTCCCACTCTAGTCTGGCCTGCCTAAGTGGTGAGTGAGATTCTCAATTTTGTGTCTCTCTCTATCCCTGCTTTAGATCCCTCCCTTCTGAATATCCTATTTACACACCAATCAGAAATTATTATATTCCTTATATTAACAATCTCTGTCTTTAGAAAAATTTCCAGAAATATTCAAGGCACATAAACAAATCTAAGTTACAAGAAATGTGTGATGTGATGGCAAGAAGAAGAAAGAAGATATAATTTTTAAATAAATCTAAAAATTATAACTAGTGGTTGTAGCCAGCCGCTATCTGCAGGTCAAGAACCGCGGCAAAACCCTTTCAAACAGGGGTCAATATACAGTCAAGAGAACGGCCGCAAAACCCTTTTTGTATTTCCTTCATACAAGGGTCAACGTACACTCAAGAGGCCACCTGGCCACCATCTGTTAACAAAGCGTCGCCACCCCGGCCAAAACAGCCTTTGTTAACTATCGACCTCCCCTAGGGTCAATATACTACGAGAGATGTCTTAGTGTGGCACGTACTTACACATCAGCCGATGTGTGAGTGATGCAAATATAAACGTCGCCCCACTGGAGTTCCAGATCAGTTAAGTACGAGTCATCAATCAGTTAAGTTCGAGTTATCAATCAGTTAAGTGCCAGTACGAAAGAAGTTCACATCAGTTCCAGATCAGAAGCACCATCACACATCGCGAGCGCGTCCCTATTGAAGGTTTTAACACTACTTCTTTAATATTTTATATTCATTTCATAATTCTTATATTCATTTACAATTGTGCATCATAGTTTATCTATTTCAATACACTTTAAATTATTTGTTAAAATATAGTTTATTTTCATAAATCAGTAGTTCATATTTCGAATACCAATTCTCTAATCTCTCTAACTAACAACACTTACTCCTCCCTTCGACTTCCGGTATCCATAAAACGATACCAATACAAATGTTTCTTTTGTTTCAGGGTTGTAAGAATATGAACCTCTTAACAGTATTTTTAATTATAATAATGTTCACAATATCTTTTACATCTGTATTGGGTGAATGTGATTTTTTTTTATGTAGAGTTTATTTCCAGTTTCAAGGGTATGTCCAAATTTTGCTAAATTAATTTATTGTAACTCTTGATAATGACACGTAGAGTGTCGGGAACGTCGGGAATAAATGTAATTAATTTCAAGATAATTATAATTAAAAAGCTGTTAAGTGGTTCATATTCTTAGAACCCTGAAACAAATTAATATTACATCAAACAGCCATAAAATTCAATTATATGCAAAAGAAATGTTTCTATATATTAGTAATTGCCTAAAATTAAGATCCTACATAATAAACGAATAAAAAAATGTTCTGTAATAAAATATATATATATATTTCATCTATCTATCTATTTTTATATATAGATAAGAATGATCCAAAAATTATAGTTATCCTATCTGTTATTACTCTCTATTTTTCTTAATGATACTATTAGAAAGTTTATAATCTTTCTTTATAATATTCTTCTGAATGAGTTATTTATATTTTTGTCCACATTATTCTGTGTTTTTTTTTTAGATTTATTTAAGACAACGTAAGTAATATTTTATGTATGAAAAAAGTATATATTGTATTCAGTGTCTGACTCTATTTGTATGGGGGATTCCCCGGAGACAAATATATAAATAATTATTATTGTAGATCCCTCTCTTCGGATCCTATTACACAGGGCTCTATTACAGTTATCCAACTTTGAAACCGTGAATGATGCTAGGACAATTTCTACGAAACTGGAATATCTTTGCGATATATAGTCGGAAGCACTTATCACCGTATAGGAGCAGTTGTAATGCTTACAAACGAATTCTAGTCTATGAGGTAGTCGGACTTGATGATGATTAAATGAGGACCATGCGAACTGGCACTGTACTCATTATTTGTAATATGACTTCCCCTTATATAGAACAGTATGTTATAATGAGAGATAATTAAATAGATAAATAAATATATTTTATGTTTTACCGACTAAGGAGAGGAGATTATTTTCAGTTGGAGTGACCGAGCGAAGAGAAATGATTGTTGGTAGCTTGTTGCATGATTGTAGAATGGTGTAGCCGTTGATGTTGTGAGTTGCCTCAAACCTTATTCAAACAATGGCTTGGTTACTCCTAGTTTAGTGAACCTCACAAGGTTGATCCAAAAGGCTTGTTAACTCGTCAAAGCTGAAGTTTACTCTTTAAGATTTATCTGGTGACCGGTTTATTAAGTCAGCTTCTCCTGCAGCTTCAAGATGGGAGGTTCACTGTCGTAGTTGAAGCTCATTTGTCAATAACTTGTAGTGAGCATGGAAGTGAGATAATGCATGGTGAAAGTGCTTGGTGGCTGAAAGATGGCGCCTCGTTGCGGCTGCTAATAGAACAATTGAGTTCAGCTTTGGTGAGGCTTTAGTATGGTGATTGGTTCCATTACAAAACATATGCAAGTTAATACTTGTCTATTATTGTCATAGAAGATGATTATGTGTGAATTTTACTGTTTTGTTTGTCGATTATTATTGTATATATTTGCTTAATGCAAAAATTAAACTAATTTTTAAACTTTTATGTCTAAACCTCACATATATAGATCAATCACTTTCCATTTAAAAAAAGTTTTCCGATTCACTAGGTTTTAAGGAAGTTCTGGGGGAAGCTGGGAAATCACGCTTCCCTCAATTTTTATCCATTTAATCTTGAATTCTGGTATTTAAATATATTATATTTATATTATTTAATAAGAGGCCGGCAGTGCTCTGAGAAGGCTCCGGGCGCAAATGACCACAGATGTTGAGACGCTTTAAATTAAAAATAAAAAATATAATAATATTTTAGATCTTCTTTTATTTAATAATAAAATGGTTTTTAGAAATTGGTCTGTAAATATTTAACAACTCAGAAACAATAATCGCTGGCAGTATTAGGGGGCATCGACTTTGCGACAAAGCATTTTGAATTGCAAGGTATTTATTCTTTTAAGCTTGGTATGTATTGTGCATCCCTAGAGTTCTAGTCTATACATCTAGATATAAATCACTGCAAGCGGTGATGTATGGATGTTATCTATTGTTCTGTAATGTGAGTTCGGAGCGCTTTTCGATGAGTCTAGTAAGTAGTCTGAACTTTTGTCGAAAAAAGTTCTGGTGAAGTTCTGGTAAGAAGTCTGGTGTATGGGTACCAATTTAGCTTGCGGGTTGGATGTGGACTGTATTTGGTAGGACAGTTTTTCTTTAATATTGATTTTTATTCTCTCGAGTGGCCGGAGATGTGCATGCAAGGAGATTATGTCTTGTATAAAAGATAGGTGCCAATATGTTGCCTTGGGCACATTCGACGGAGACAAGTTCGTGAAGTAGATGATCCTTGACGTGATACTAACGTTGGACAAGTAGGATAAGTTAATAAATGCTGGGTACTAATCGCCAGTAAATTCGCCATACAAAAGCTGGACACTAAAGCAACCGCATCAGGTGCCACCTCTGAGCCCTAGGTATTACGTTGAACTACGTATTACACCCTCTGTCACGCCCACTACAATGTATTGGCGATGGGCTTCAAAATCGATAGCCAATTTCTAATCTAGATACTGTCTCTAGTGGTAAGAAAAATTGAATTAAAGTCGACCGTCTGAGGGACTTAAGTATCAGTCACAAGTTCAATTTTAAGGAGTTAACAAATCAACATCAATCTGAGGCTAGCCATGGTTCTGCAAAAACTAGCCAGACTAGCTCATCACTAGTACAACAAGCAAGAGTTCTAAAAGCTCACATCAATCTTTAAACAAATTTATATCAATGCACACTATTCTAAATCAAGTTACCAATATCATTCACTCTTTTCGGTTCCTCCATTCTTAATAAATTCTTCTCTCCTTACTCAGTATATCGTCAAATATAAATTCTGAATAATAGTCTGTTCTCATTTCATCATCATCAATCATTATATCTGGCAAACATTACAACAACCTTGAGACTCTTAAAAAAAAAGGTCTTTATGCTAGGCGCAATCAAATCCTTTAGAAATGTCCGAAAAAAAGAGGCCAAGCACAATATAGCTTCAAATGAAGGGAATTTGTGATAGCATCTACAACGCGGTGTGCCAACTGGATGGTGGAGTGACCACTCAGAAAACCGAACTGTGATGGAGAGTAAATTGATGAAGTTGAAGAGACATTGGAGGAGTTTTCCTTTTTGTTACTATTTTTGTTAGGATGGGATGGAGGCTAATGGGACGGTAAGAGGGACATGTTCGCTGTCTTATTTGGTTTGGGGATCATATATTGTGGAAAATTTCCATAGGATTGTAAAGTAGGTAGTTCTGAGTAATTATTATAGATAATTAGTCTTAAGCGGAAGCCGTGATGCCATTAAATAGTAAGGGCAATGCAATAGGTTGCATTTAAACCGTTCAAATTTGAATGAAATTTGTGACTTGATTTAGAAAACTGACTAAAAGAAACTAGAATAAAAAATTCTACCGGATTATATCACCTCTTGATAGTCCTAATTGTCCCAGATTTCTTTTTTTCTTAGGAAGGTAATAATTTAGAAAACACACTTAAAAAAGAAAAGAAAAAAAAAAACAGTGGTTGAAACGAATTAAATAAGCAAAGTTAAATTAGATGTTATTTTTATTTTGTTTTAGATAATGTAATTATTTTGATAATGAAAATAAGAAGGTAGCCATGTTTTTAACTTTTATCATAAGTAACAGCGTTGAGAGAGGTGAGATTGAACTTTGGTTAACTTGCCGGTTCTTCCTCTGCGTTCCCTTCTTGTCGCTGCGCACAAGATGTTCACTATATCCCCCTTAGTTAAAGTTTTCAAACAGGTGATAGTTCTATCTCCCCCCCCTTCATGTACTTTAAGAGACCCACCACACTGCCGCTCTATACTAGTTCAGTTTCTAAATAGCCTAATAAGGAATAGTTTGAAGTGCTCTAAATTAAACTACCCAATTCTCTTAACCAACAAGTTAACTATATATTATGATGGCTGTTATATTTTGAAATTCTTTGCAGTAAATTTAAATAACCATCCTTTTCCTCGTACTAACTGCGGAGGAAATATTGGAATCTATTCAAATTTTTGGAATTTGAGTTTTCACCGTTATTAAAAGTTTTGAGATACTCTCGAGTATGAAAAAAAAATAATTTTTAGCGAATGGTCTGCGCGTTTCCATGTTTTGAGTGGGAGAGAGTCGTAAGTTCAATTTTTAGGAGTTAACAAATCTCAACATCAACCTGGGGCTAGCCATGGTTCTCCAAATTAGGCAGACTAGCTCACCACCAATAGAACAAGCAGGAGTTCTAACTGGACACATCAATCTTTAAACGGCACAGGTTACCAACAATCAGCCACTCTTCGCTCGGTCTCTCAATTCTCTATAACTCTTCTCTTCTTACTCAGTATATCGTAAAATATAAAATCTGAATAATAGTTTGTTCTCATTTCCCCATAACCAATCATTATATCCGGCAATCATTATAACATCCTTGAGTTCCTCAAAAAAAAAAGTCTTTATGCCAGGCCCAATCAAATCCTTTAGAAATGTCCAAATAAGAGGCCAAGCACAATATTGCTTCAATTGAAGGGAATTTGTGATAGTATCTACAACGCGATATGTCAACTGGATGGTGGAGTGACCACTCAGAAAACTAAACTGTTGATGGAGGATAATTTGATGAAGTTTCAGGATTCGGTAAGAGAGATTGGAGGAGTTTTTCTTTTTTTGCTATTATTCTTATTAGGATGAGAAGGAAGCTAATAGGAGAGGCATGTACGCTGGCTTATTTGGTTTGGGGATCATACATTGTGGAAAATTTCCATAGGATCGAAAAGTAGGAACAAAATATCTCTAAATGAACAAAATGAAAAATGGCTGGAAGCTTAAGTCTGATATTCCGTTTAAGTATCCAAAACCGCTATGATTTCGACAAAACCAACCATCCTAAAGTGCAATTTCATTGAAAATGGCTTATTAAACGATTTTCTTTAACATCTGGTATTTTATCCGTCCTAGGGGATGAGTATTTATTTTGTTCCTGACAGGTTTTGGATTTTCATCTGATGGTCCATCAACTTCTGACGAATGTCTGAAAATCCGAAACCGGTCAGGAACAAAATGAATATGCATGCATGTGTAAGGGTGTTGTGAGGAGATGCTTGGTTGTTTGATTTGATGAATGATAAACACCTTAAGATGGTTAAGATATGTAATTGATATAAATATATATGACTGACTGCCAAGGACTTTACACTATAGAGTTAAGAACTACTGAACTGAACTGACAGACTGACGTGGCTAAATGATATATACGGAGAGATGAGAGTTATAATAACGGAGTGATATCTGATGTGTGAATCAACTGAATTCTATCTGAATGATGTCTGATTGCCTATCTCTCATATATTTATATATATACACTGGCCGAGCCTCTCCTCTCTTTGCGAGAGGGGCTGTTTCTCTCCGCTAGAGTGGATGAGTGGTGGGGGTTCACTACCCCTACACATGCTACGACGGATAAATTACCAGGATGTTATCCAGCGCAGTGGCAGACCCATCCACATATTCAACGATTTTCTTTATGAATATAAATTGTATTAGGAACTTTCTGTCCAGGAATCTTTATTTTTTGGATGGAAAATCAGGCAACATTTAAGTAGTTTTCCTTTAAAGTATGTCTCATTACAATTTGTAATTCTGATTATTTACACAATATAAGGTACATTGAATACATTGCTAGAATTCACATTTTGTAGAAAACCGGTTAGCCAAATGAACAATTTTACAGAATAGGCATTTTGGTTTTGTTTTGTTTTTTTGAATTTACCCAAAAACTGCTCCTTTGAAAAATTGACTTTAGGACTATTCTGCTGAAGCTAAGACTTAGGTAAATCTAAACCCCGTTACTAAAATGTGGCGAAGAGCGTTGTCAAGTAAACCAGTATATATGTAATTCCTACAAATTTTTTTTAGTGAAATGCTAATTGTTTCGAACCAGATAATTTTTCTCTTTAAATTTTCCCTTCTGGAAGAAATATTACGAAGGTTAAACATTTTTTAAATAACTCGAGAGTTCCTGAGTTTCAAGGAAAATGATGGGCAATGATAAATTTTTCTAAAGGTTAATTGCCCTTACATTAATAATGTAAGTGTAGGGGATATTAATACATTTCCGTTTCTGGATACACAAAAGGATTGGCTGGCTACCTATATGCGTTTGTAGACACTTATTAGCCACTAGACTAAGAAGCGCCTTAGTCAACCCTTCATAAAAGCAAAAATAAATAAAACAATAAAGGTTACTCCACATTCTTTTTAGAAAAAAATTTAGTGTGAAACACTCACACAACTTTCTCTTACTCCTGTTCTCAAAATTATAATTGACAAATTTTATACTTTGTGTACCAAATTTAAGCCAGTAAAAGCGCACTTCCGGTTTACTAATTTTCTTGAAACTCGGAATTTTAGCCATCTATTTATTTCTAATTAATTCTGTATGGATGATAGAATTGTATAATCAACAATGATAGCACTTTAGAGTAAAACATAATCACACCCCCTCCCACAAAAGTGCTCTTAAATGAATTTTTCGAGAGAAATTTTTAATTAAAAGTTGTAGATCCTTGTATGTGTAGTTTACATAGGAAGTTTCAAGTAAATCGTCGAAGCCATTTTTGAGAAAATCGCAATAGAGTAAAAAAAAACAACTAGTAAAGTGGTATTTCCGGTTGAGAAATTTTGACAGGTGAGCCACCGAAACACAATAAAAAATGTTTACATTAAGTTGACCAATTTTAGTTACCAAAACCATAATTTTTGTCGGTTCTTTTGACCAAATTTAAAAAGAAATAATAAATAATTTTGAACTTTCTACAACTTTCTGTTTTTTGAGTTTTGCTGATTTTACACACAATCAGACAGGAAACCATTAAACGTGTACTTTTGTTGAAAAATGGATTTCAAAAGAGTCTACATGATCGTAATACTTTCTCCTATTGTCAGTAAGAGGAAGTAAAAAAAAACAAAAAAATAAATAAACAGATAAAGTACTTTATTTTTAAAATTTATTTTAAAATATTACTAAAAAGGTAAAAATGAAATGTTCAGTATCTTAATGTTTATTATTCCAGATATATAAATAACATTTCTAAATAATTATTCATGAATATTCCAGAATTTGTCAGGTTTTCCTCTTACTTTAGTAGTGTATACAATGGAAATCCCTTGGTAATATCAACAACACTGTTTTGTGTATTGCACGACATAACAAATTTTATCTCGAATTCTTCTTTTTTTTTTTATTTATTTTTTACTATTGGTGAAAAAAAATCGAACCCATTTCCTTTGATGAATAAAGCTTTTTAAAAATTTCTTCGCATTATCATATTTTTTCTCAATATTGTGAAAAAATTTCTCTTTCAAGAGAGAGAGAGAGAGAAAAAAAATGGGAAATCTTACAATATATTGAAATTATTACTAACAAACTGGGCGAGATAAACCATATAATGACATCATTCTGACGGAAATTATCCAAAAATTTTGACACTTAATGTTTTCTTCAACAATATAATTAATAATTATTGACCTAATTCTTTTCTAAATTGGACAAAAAAAAAAAGTTCTTGATAAAACAAATTAAAAACAAATCTCTCTGGCGCAAAAACTATAAGATTATAATGGAAGTGAGAAGGAGAGGAAATTATAGAGGACGGATTTAAGAATGAGATTAGAAATAAACTAGATGATATGCTGAACATTGTATAGTAATGAATAGATCGGACAAACTGCAAGGACTTTACAGTTAAATATATGTTCCGTAGCGAGAAAATAATAAAGAGACGCCTACGGAGTAATTAGAAGTAAGTAGATAGGTTGCTGCCTGGATGTATTGTTAGAAAAACTGTCGTAAAACTGTGCTGAGCTTTTCTGCTATCGCTCTATATATATGTATATTAATCGAATTTTCCCTCTCTACTTTGGCCTAGGTGGGGGAAGTACCTAATGTTTGATTCATTTTATGTTTGCTTCTTCGTGTAGTGGAAGTAGCAATTGGAAAAAATAAATTTGGAAAAATAGTTTAGTAAATTTGGACAATATTTTAAGTGAAATAATTTTGGAAAATAAAATAGTGAATTTTAGCTACTTTAAATAGTGTATTTTAGTGAAGGGGAAACAGTCAGGTACTATTAAATTAAGGCCATTGCTACTGAAGAGACAAAGAGAGAAGAATCCGTTAGGGTAAGACAATGTCAGTTGGCCAACTGTTTTGTAGGAGAAAATCCCCCGCTAGAGCAGAGCATTCTTTAAGCAGTCTAAATTCTGCTTTCAAACAAGAACAGTCTGAATTAGACATTCGACCAGAACATTTGCATCAGGAATCGCTCACTTAACTTCAGTGCCAATTATAAGAGTTTAATATTTAAGCTAGATAAATAATACTGACTGTGATATTGAAAAGTATTCATGTTTCTTTCAAGATAATAGTATATTTAATTTAATCTAATAGTCTTATTTATTTCTTATTACTTCTCTTCTCTTTAAACATACAGACAAGCCCTTTACAAAACCCATTCGTGCTATACAATACTACAAACATACAACTACACAACATCTCGACAACAATATTTCATTCGCTCTTCGGATCCTATGAATCTTCAATGTTTCGGATCCTATTATAAGATTTAGTATTTTTTCATTCAAATTTACATATTTGACTTTCTCTTACAATTGTAAGTTACATATTTGTAAGCTATTTCTTTAATTGTAAGTTACATATTTTTAATTAATAAATTTTCTTCGCACTTATAATTCTCAATAAATAGTTAAAATTGTCTCCAATGTTACATAAATGGGAGAATTTAAACGTATGAAAACGACTTTTTGAAAGAAGCATAACCAACTTGGTTGCCTAGAACCTTTCTAAAGTCAATTTTATAATAATATTACATCTTCAAAAATTCTAATTAATATTATATTAAGATTATAGAATCGTGTAATAAATTGAAATCCCCTTTAAAGAAAGTACATTCCCCCCTCCCCAGACATCCAACAAAATCTTTCTTAAATGAATTGCCTCGCAAAGAAAGTTACTATTAAAATTGATATTATGTTTCTGTATATGTTGCTAGTATATGAAGTTTAATGAAACGTATTCGGGTCTTTATGGAGAAAATCGTAGTACGTTGGAAAACTGTTAAGAAATGTCACATTTCCCCGGTCAGCAGATTTTCTTCAATCTTAGAATTTTGGCAACACATTAATTCTAATTAATATTATGTAGTTATAGAATCGTATAATGAACTAACATATCACTTTTGGAGAAAAGCATAAACCCCCTCTTTCAAACAACCTCTCTCATAGTTGCTGTGGTTGGTTCCGCAGAGCTGGAAAGCATCAGAGATATTTTCTGCGATAGGCTACTTCTCTTTGTGGTCATCGACCAGTTTCGGGGGTTCAGTATACCAAAGACTTGCACAGAGTACATTCAGCAATTTAACAAGAGTGTGTCAACTAACTTTGCTCTGTGCAAATCTATGTTATCACTTTTTTTGACAACAACATCCTGATAATGGACGAACGCCCGAAACCGGTCGATAATCACAAAAAGCAGCAGCCTATCACGGAAAAGTATCTCGGAGCCTTCTCTCATAACCCTCCACAAATGAATTTTTCCCCGAAAAATGTTTCAAATAAAAGTTATAGACGTAAAATTTCGAGAAAATCGAAATTATTTTTGATAAAATCACAAAAAAAAAAATTCTGGTTGAGGAATTTTGATAAATAACTACCAGTCGAATCCCATGGTGATTACTCAAGCGGAATATCAAATCATAATTTCTGCTATTTTTCGTTTTTGAGCTATGCTGTTCATATACATACAAACGGAAACACGTACACAGAACCAGAACACTCCCAGCGCCAATTCACCTATGAATCTGTTCATCAATTTATTTTCTTGGGCTCCCACATAAATGTAGATAATGATGTGTTGGCCTTTGTGAAGTGCAGCAAGACGGATCATAAGAGCGAACTTTTGCCTATAACGTTACATGAAGAATGCCTCATCTCTAGAGTAATTAAAACTCTTTTTTAAAAAACATTAATTCGCCCTGTCCTTACATATGGGTAGGAAACATGGAGATTTACCAGAGTGCATTAAAATAAGCAACTGGTCTTGGAAAGGAAAAATCCTCCGCCGTATTTATGGACCAGTGCGCTCTGGAATTGTATGGGGAAGAAAAACGAATCAAGAGTTATCCACCCTTTACATTTTTCGGTTTATAAAGCTTGGTCAACTTAGGTGGGCAAGGATGTAGTCAAAATGAGCGAGGATGACATGCCTAAAAAGCTAATGATGACCAAGCTGCTTAGTACAAGGTGAGTTGGCAGGCCCAAGATGCGATGGCTGGACGGTGTGTTGGGTGATGCAGGGAACATCCTCGGCGTTCGTAATTAGCAGGCAATCGCTGAAGAAGAAGTGAAAGGAAGGGAGAAAATGGAAAACCATGAGTCTATTTCACTTTGTTAGAGGGTAACAACTACCTCGTACTTTTTATTAATGACCTGAAAAATCATTTTATATTGTAAACTTTTTATTATTTCACAATTTAAATTTCAATTTTATTTATAACTATATAGTTTATCAAACTGACATTTTTTTGTTGAATTTAAGACGCGTCAATATCTATGGTCATTGGCGCCCGGAGCATCTCAGTGCACTAACGCCCTGCGGACAGTGTTCCCTCGTTACAGACAACACTAACCATCAGCGGATTACAGACATCACCGGAGGAGCTGTAGGGGCTCCTAGGAAGAAAAAAATCTAAGGGCAGCACAGCTGGACTCGAACCCGAGTCCTCCGCGTGGTAGTCCAGTGCGCTAACCACTGAGCTAATACCTTCCCTACGTAATTGTTATTATTATTTTTGTAAGAGGTTGTTTTTTAAATAAATCTTGTTATTATTCTTATTTTTATTCTATTTTGTTTTTTGAAGCAAAAACATTGTGAAAATTTATGGTCCGGCTTAGAATCGGGAGGGAGGAGAGAATTGAGCAAATACGATCTGTATATTCATATATTTGTATTTTTTTTTTTTTTAAATACTGTTAAAATTGCTAATCAATAAAAATTAAGTTATTAAATTTGCAAGCTTTGATATAAATACAATTTGTCTTGGTTAAAAATCTTATCAAGAAAAAAAAAAATTAAAAATTATATTTCAAGTAAAAAAAAATACAAGAATTACAATTTATAATTAATGAATGAATATTTATATTTTAGAAGACGCAACTTAATTATGGATATTTACTGAGTTTTATTTAATTTTTATTTAATGAATTTTTAAAAGTATAAGGATTATAATATTTAATATTTAATAAACTTTTGACATATTTTCACTTTGCTTATATAAAATAAAGTAAAAAATATATAAAAAAAAATATATACCTATCTCAGATACTTTTTAAATATTGAATATTTGAACTGATCTAATGCTTTGTTTATTATACCAGCAGATTAACCACTCCTTTAATCTAGGATTACAGACAAACAGATTTAGTAACAGTATTTGGTTTTCACAAAATTTGATACCGTTTTAAAATGGAACAAATCACCAGCAAATCTGCCACACACATATATGCTTGACTCAATAGTTTCAATATCAGCTGCAGCAAACGACAGCAATAAGCATCCAAGAGAACGTCAACTATGCATTACTTACACCTTCTGCCACGCCCACTGAAAGTGTAGGCGAATGAGCTTCAATATTGACGGCCAGTTACTCACCTAGAAGCTATCTCTAGTTGTAGGAAAAACTGAACAAAAAAGTCGACTTATCTGAGAGATTAACGTTCAATCACCAAAGCTATAAAGTTTTGATATTTATTATTTTAAGTTAATATCCATCGCTAGATTATATTTGAAGAGAAGAATTCGCCAGATCACCTTTGACGAGAATCTCAAAATTAACCTTATAAGGTGCACCAAAACTAGTTAAATCACTGTTAGAACAAGCAGACTTCTAACTAGCCTCATAGTTCGCTATTCAGATGTCTCACATCATCCACGCATTCTACATTGATAAAAAAAAAATACTAATATCATCACTCTTGGCTCGATCACTTACCCTCTCTATATACTCTTCTCTCTCATACAGTATCGTAAAATATAGTATAACATTATACTTAAGTGCAATTAGTCAGTTGGTGTGTTCATCTTAATTTTTCACCATTCTCGCACAGTAAAAGAAGTCTGCCCGGTTTGTGCTATAAAGTAGTTAATTGCCTCCGGCGTGAGTTTTATTATTTTTTTTTTGTAATAAAAAATCAACACAGATAAAAAAAAAAAATGAATTGCGAATTTATGAAAACGGAAATGATGATAATAATAATAATGTTTCATGAAAATAGAGAATGGATAGCTCAGCAGAAAAAAAAAAAATGTGTAGTTCAGCAGTTCAAAGTAATTCCTTAATTAATAATACTGAGATCAGCCTTTCCTGTATGTCAATAATACTCTTGTATTTACTTTAAATCAATTTCAATGGTTTATATTATACTTTTTAATTTTTATAAATTAAAAGTAGGGAGAAATTACAATTTTAAAATAATAACTTTTCTCATATAATAAAATATTTTTCTCTCATCATAGTGACAGGTAATTTAATGGACCACCTTAACAGTAATGAGAAAAATCTGATGGAGAACACCTACTCACTTTATGCAAGTACCACATTTTTAACTGGCATACTTTTTATTAAAATGGAATTGTTAATAAACTTATAATTGCCCTTAACTATATAGGTGATAGAAAGCCCAAAATTAAGTCTAAGCGCAATAGTGAATGGTCATTACATAGCAGACCACATGATAGCCGTTACCATAAAGCCCAAAATTACTGGTTGTTCAATTCAAAACTTTTTAGGTCTTTGCCTTCCAAAATTGACATCTCTTAAGTTGCTTCCTGCTTTTATCGCTGCTTTACATATTATACAAACGCACATATATATATTATCTGAACATTGGCTAAAAAAACTTTTCTTTCGTATTCAGGGGATCTTAAAATATGTATTTCCGGTAGAAAATTTAAGAAGATCGTAATACTTCCTGTTACATGGTTAGAGAAAGTAAAAAATAATCTATTAGTTCTATTCATCAATGTTGTAATAGCATCCAGCAGAAGAAGAGAGGCCCTCTCTGGTTAACAGAGACTACTCTCTGACTTAGGCAGGCTAGAGTGGGAGAACCTGTGTATATAAGCCAGTGGGAATCTATCAGATTCAACCATACAACTGTACATCGCATCGTGTCATATCATTTACTCTCACACCATTTATTCTATCATTTTCATTATAAAGTCCAGTGCAGTTTGTGTAAATTTAGCTACATTATATTAGTGTCTTCATATCTCGTCCATTTAATCAAACCTAATTTCTCTCCTCAACAACTCCGTTATAATGTCATTGTTTCTAAACAAATTTTTCATTTCATTGGATTGGAATTTTTGCCATAGAGTTTAATTAAGATTAGAAAATCAATGTCCATTTTGGGGGAGGGAGGGAGGCGGCGTTGTCTCTAACAAAAAAAAAAACACTGTCTGGAGGCGACAACACTACACGAGAAGATTCCGGGTGCTTATGACCATGGATATTCGATGCGCCATGAAAAAGAAAATGATTTTTGATATTTTTTTTCTGGCGGACTTTACTTCCCGATTATGATAATCGCTTGAATGGAGCTGGTTCCCTAATGCATTTCCTTATCCAAGAGCAGGAATCAAACCAATACCGCATTATACTACGCTTCACTTCAAACAAATTTGGTACCGCAGAGGATTCTATAGTCTCAAATATAATGAAGTATATTTAAACTATGACCGTGCAGCGTAAGAAGTAAATCTCAACTGAGATGGAGCTGTGGAGGCGAACAGTATATTGCAAAGAATAAAAAATGAGGCAATAAGACAAAAACAATCAGGTGAGAAAGACGCAATTTAAAAAGAAGAAGAAAATAGAACGCATTGAATTGAATGTGAACATTATAGTTTGAGCCTTGTTATAGCAGGTAGTCCCATCACTAAGGAACCTTCTATAAAACGGATAAATATTATGTCAGGATGTGTCTGAGAATGAATAAAGAACAGAGGAGATTTAACTTGAAATTGCCTATATTGTAAGTCGAGAGGCTCTAAGAGTACTGAAACGGCAGATTATGGTGAAGCTTTAAGTCTTTGCAAACACAAATCCCCCCGTGAAAATTCAATTTTCTCAGAAGCAAATTTGGCAAGTAAAAAAGCTCAATAAGTGGATGGCTCTTGAGCTGACCGAATATAAAACAAAAAACAGAACATCGTAGTCTGAAATGTCGTCTTTCTTGTTCTAAGTGACTTTAAATAAACTATTTCTCGGTCAGATTTTGACGTGTGAAGCGTAATGGATTTTATAGGACACCCGACGACGAACAGTCCTGTGGTTGGGTCATGAGGAAGCTCTAAAGCACTTCCCAAAGTCAAAATTCCATCAAAGAATTGTTGTGATCATTATGTGGTGAACTGCTACCGTTTTTAATAGGTTTTAGAAGGAGATAAATGAGTGAGAAAGGATTTTTGAGAAATAAGCTAGAATGAATGCTGAACACTCTATAATTAACTAAAGACACAAAACTGCCAGGACTTTATACATAAATAGAAATTAGGTAGTGAGAGATTTAGAGTGAGTGAAGAGAAGAGTTATGAGTGAAGTATCTGGTTGCTGACTCATGGTTAACTGTTCTTAGACTGATGTAAGAACCTTGTAGGGCTAGCGCAGCTATACAGAGTCTCCCACTCTGGTCTGGCCTAAGTAGCGAGTGAGATTCTCAATTTTCTATGTGTGTGTGTCTCTCTCTCTCTCTCTGCTTTAGATCCCTCTCTTCGGATCCTATTATAGGTCTAATCCACTGCAGCTTTCTGAATACCGGCGAACCATTATATCTGTGAAGCATGCTCAGCAAATCGATGACGTGTAACGAAAATAGCAACGCCTGCTGCCGGCATTGATCAAGCGAAAAGGCCCTAATCTTTTCCATAACAACACCCAACAAGAAGCATTATTTTAACTGCCAAATTCCATCTGACTTCTCGCCAACCCGAATCACCCTTCTTCATGCATCTCAAAAACTTTTTGCAAGGAAAACACTTCCACAGCCAACAGAATATAGAAAATGCTTTTCAATTCTTATTTTGTTTATAAAGATGCGTTTGCGCCTAGTTATAGATGATATAATATTCACGCAATTACTTTTTCACCTGCCACCCTATACAAGACGCTTACACGCCAGTTATTTTATGAAACGGATGCCAAATACATGTTTTTTAATAAAAATGTTTTCCAAATCGTCAGGCCTTAAAATATTTTCAGAATACGGTAATGGCGTGTAGTTTTTTTTAAAAAAAACATAAAGAATCCTTTTTTGTTTAAAAAAACTTCTCTGGCCATTGTCATATAAACATCTCCTTATATATGTAACGGCAAGAGAGAGAACACGCCCGACCGAGAGAAAACAGGCCCTCTCTGGTACTCTCTCACTTAAGCAGGCTAGAGTGGGAGAACCTGTATATAAGCCAGTGAGAGATATATCTATCTATCTATCAGATTCAACCATATACATAGCATCGTGTCGTATTTCTTTTATTCTATAAAATCATTACAAGTCCAGTGCAGTTTGTGTAACTTATAGCTATATTTACAACAGTGTCTTCATATCTCGTCTAATTAATCAACCCTAATTTCTCTCCTCATCAACTCCATTATATATACAATTATTGTTTTTTTGTATATATTTTATACCAATTAGATATATACAGAAATGAAAGAGAAGAACGAATATAGAATTGTATTCATTATATGAGGAATCTGATTTAATACAACATTAAACTTATTATGCTGAGATGGGCTGCGCATTTAATATGTATGACTGATGCTAGAATGCCCAAACGACTTGTTAGAGAGCAATTTTTTGGGCAAAGTTAAGATGGACTATTTGGACGGCAGCAGAATCCAGTACGTACATTCTCTCAAGATTGGATTGTAACAGCAAGGAGTTGAGACGAATTGAGGAGCCCAAAACTTCGCTACTTGGGTGTAGTGCGAATAAATAAGAAAATGTATCACTTTCATCTTGAATCTTTTAAAAAAAGATAACTTCTTTTTTGGAAAAATCATTACTTGACATCAACTTATGAAAACAATATTAAAATAATATATTCAGAAAAGAATATATACTTTTATTTACATAGATATATAAAATTCTTTCATCCATATCAAATATTTGATTTGAGTTTTCCGAACAAAACAAATAATAATACAAATAGAAAAAAAAATAAATAAATAAAATAAAATAAAAATTGAGATAGAGATAGGTGTGTGTGGCCTCAGGTGGGACTTGAGTAGAACTCACGATAAACTGTTCTTCTTGGTCTCTGCCCCACATACCATCCCACCAGCCGTGAGAAACCCCTAACTTGTTCAGGAAGAAATCTACCCTCTATCCTTAATCCTTACCTGAAAAGAACTCTATCCGACAACTGGACAACTTTCGTAGACAAACATTTAGAAAGATAAGTCAACTGTCCCAGACCGCCCTTAGATATTTGCCCATTATTTCTTCTTTCTTTTTTTTTTAACTTTCTTTTCTGTTTTTTAGATATAAAATAAATGGAAGAAAGTACATACAAAAAAAGAAAAGTATTTTAAAAAGAAATAAAGGGAAAATTATAGAAACAAAATGATTAAAATAAAACCGTATTCCTAAAGATTTTCCAACGAAACTTTTTAAAACTGATGCAAGGTGAATAATTTATTTTGATTATATTAGCGTATATAAAAATGTGATCAATATCCGAGCTTGTATATTAACCGAATTTCTATTATTGTTGTTTGGCATCTTTGGTCGAAAAGTGACATTCTTGTTTAATGAACAGTTTAACATCTATGAAGGAATAAAAATAATAATAATTTCGGGTTCAACTCTATGAAGTACTCACTTACATTTGAATGATCAATTAGGAAATCTTAGGATGGAACCTATCACAGAATTATAGCCTCGCTAAACTTGTTTATTATTTAACACCTTTATAATATGTCTTTATCGGAATCCTCACAATAGGCTTTCAATTAACGTATCAGACTTCTCTCTAAGTACTCGAAAAATGTTCCTTACACATTTTATAGAACAAAGGACGATTTAACACTTTACTTTGTCTTAGCTATCGAGCTTCCTTATTATGACTGTGTATTGGAATCAGATGTCTTAGTATCGGGAGTTGAAGTGAGGAGTAAGTGTTGTTAGTAGAGGGTTTTAGAGAATTGTTATTCGAAATACGTACTACTGATTTATGAAAATAAACTATATTATAACAAATAATTTAAAGTGTTTTGAAATAGATAAACTAAGATGCACAATCGGTAAATGAATATAAGAATTATGAAATGATTAATAAATATTAAAGAAATAGTGTTTAAAACCTTAGGGACGCGCTCGCGATGTGTGAACTTTAACTGACGTGAACGATGACTGATCTCGTACTGGTTGTGAACTGATAGATAACTCTAACTGATGTTACACTGATGTATAACTGATCGTAACTCTTTCGTACTGGCACTTAACTGATGTATGACTGAATGAATACTCGTGTGTAACTGCTCCCCTCCTCCAGTGGACGACGTTTATATTTGCATCACTCACACATCGGCTGATGTGTAAGCACGTGCCACACTAAGACATCTTTCGTAGTATATTGACCTCGGTAGTTAACAAAGGCTGGGGTGGCGACGCTTGTTAACAGATGGTAGCCAGGTGGCCTCTTGAGTGTACATTGACCCTTGTATGAAGGAAATACAGGCCAGGTGTACATTGACCCTTGTATAAAAGGGTTTTGCCGGCGGCGGTTCTTTTGACTGTGTATTGACCCCTGTTTGAAAGGGTTTTGCCGCGGTTCTTGACCTGCAGATAGCGGCTGGGTGGAACCACTAGTTATAATTTTTAGATTTATTTATTATTTAAAAATTATATCTTCTTTCTTCTTGCCATCACATCACAACTGTAAGAATAGACCATATTGGCCTTAATTATATATTAACTAAAAAGGTGGCGGTGTTGGTGTAGTGGTTATGAGCATGGACTTGTAAGTGGGAGGTCCTCAATTCGAGTCCTGAGTATAATCGCTAAATTTTATATTGGTTTCATAAAAATTAATAGTAAAGTACTCCCATTTGTCCTAGATCTCGCCAAGTCCCGATATATTAAATTCCATTCCAAACTCTCCCAACTCTACAACCCATTGATTCACAACTTGTCACAGATAACACTTCCTACTAATCTTTCCCAAAGACTGAAGCGCCAATGGCCTTGCGATCATCTGATCGCTTGTTAATTATTATTATGTTTCTTTCGTCATCTCATTTGCGTGTTGTGTGTAAATTCGTAGTTGCAAATATAATAATTAAAGTAAAAAAAAAGAAAAGTAAAGTAGGTGCTTCCGCCCCCGGGCACTTAGTTTGGTAGTTGGACGTTAAGCCCGTCTGAAAAAATAGGCATTACTTTACTTTACTTTTATATAAAAAAAAAATAATACAACATTCGAAATTGCCCATAAATCTAATCCATCTCAAAACCCTCAACAAACGCATAATCTTCCAAGAAGAAGAAGGACTTCCTAGGCTCGCCATTTCTTCATTAACTAACGATAGTTTTGCTGAGTAACTATCATTATTGGAATGCCGCTTTCGTAGCAGCTTGCAAAAAAAAATGCATCATTGAAAATATATCTTTTGCATGTTTTACTTGATGGCTTTTGTCATCTTATTCTATAGTACATTGTCGTGCTGATCTCCTCCGCTAATGTAATTTTGTCATCTTTAATTTTGCATGTGACTTTCTTTTTTTGTGTTTTTTAATTTTATTTAACAAAGTTTAAGAATCAAACAGCAAGATCAATACCACACACACTTTGATGGATGGATCCAATATGATTATATCTTGAAACACTAAGTTATTGAGCCATCATCTCCAAACTGGTATTAGAAAAGTGAGAGTGATTTTTTACTCCGAGTATGTTTTCTTTTTGTCTGGGAACTGCGTCATAAGGGAATTAATTCGGGAAATAAGCCGATGGATAAGATGGCCAAATTAGCGGATCCATTTTTTTAGCCTCCTAAGCTTGGTATTTGCGCATCTTCAACATATGTCTATAACGCTTGTAGTCAACATGATAGAACAGCATTCAATGCTATGGTGAATTTGGTATACTGCTGGCAATCTATGATGCTATTTGGGGATCCGAACAGGGCTGGTACTGAGGCTTTCACCGACCAGACCACTCTCAGGCACCTTGTTGGATAGCTTGTAGTTTAAGGAGACATTTCGCGTAACAGAACTTATTCCAGACCTCTTTGTGGAGTTAATGGTACAGAAGAAGAAACATCTATCCATATTATGAACTGATGATGGTTTGAATGGTGAAATTAGTTTCAAATCGGAAATAAAAGTCTGCTGAAAGTTTCTAAGTAATTATCTGATTACTGTTAATCTTAGGAAGATTAGGTCTGGATCTGAATTTATGTTCTAGACACGGCTTGTGGTTGTTTCTCTTTCGGGCAGTTACATGGATCTAAAAGAGATTTGGATAGCTTAGGATTTGATCCTTTACCAGGACTTGCTTTAAAACTATAAAGCAAGATACTGATGGTCAAAGTTGGGATTCCGTAATCCCACTTCCAGTATACCTAAATCACAGTGACTGCTTTACAAGCATGTAATGAAAATATTAATAATGACCGTTCCAATCCAATTCGATAAGATGTCAAGAAAATAACGTAATTTAATTGAAAAAAAAATCTTGCAAAGCAGGATATATTTAAATTAAAAATTGAATATCTTGCTGGAAGATTTTCTTAAACTTCAATACCTGTATCTTCCCATTGGTATTCTTCAGATTCCTGTTTCGAATACCTCTCTTGTTTCATTTTCTCACGTTCTGAAAATGACAAACAAGATTAATTATCATCAAATTAAAAATTTTAAAAAAAAAATTTAGCGGAAGTTAATAAGTAATGAATTGCAGGTAATTAACATATAAGTTAATGAATAATCGTAGATAATGTTTGTTTGGTTCTTTATATATATATGTTAATATATCCACTTATACTTATACATACTTATTTTTAAAAGGAAGGAGCAATGTATGCGACCCGCTTTACGCGTGCTTAATTTCTAAAAGACGCCAATAGATAGTGCGAATATGCACCTTTCGTACTGGTCAATTACCCCTCCTTCTTAAATATCGTACTTAGAATTTTGAGTCAGTTCATTTCTAACGGTAGGAAGCGTCAGTGCACGGCAAATTACATACGCTATGAGTATTAGTAGAAAGTGGTAGTTTATTGCAAATCTATATCGCCCGCAATTCCGCATCATCTTGCCGTGATTCACTGTTGTCAATTTCTCTCTGAGAGGTATCGCCCGCTACCTACATCTTCGCCCGCTAAGGAGACAGGTTGTGAACCAGGTAAATCCCAAATTCCTTCCTGTATACCTTTCGCCTATTCCTCTTCTCCTTCACCTAGATTCACATCCTGACCTACCGCGAGCAAGAGGACAAAAGGTAAGCTAATATACTTATAAGCTAATTATACCACATACGCATATATATATATATATTGTATTACAGAGAAACGCGGTCCACTTTAACCATATATATATATTTTTCGCACCATTTTATGGTCCTTCGGGCCATATATATATATTCTACGCAACATTTTTTGGTCCTCCGAGCCATATATATTTTTTGAACTTATGGACAAATACATTTTGATTCGCCATATAAATTAAATATTATTTCCTTCAACGCTTTGGTTAAGTGCGTATAATTACAAGAGTAACACCAATATATTCTGCAAGTAATACAGTTTCAGTGTAAACCGCTTTGAATGGTTCGTATTTATTATTAATTGCTAATTTTCAGATTCTGCATAATTAAATAATTGAAAAAAATTAATATTACGGAAAAATTGAACTTGGCTAGAGGAGATGCATATGAGCACGTGATTGGCGTCATATATTTCTGTAACAGGTCAGAGTCCAGCAAGAGAAAGGTACGTTTTATCTGTCTGTAACTTTTAAAGCGTGGTTAATACATTGCTCTTTCTAATAAACAACTGATATAAGTAACTATTCTTTCTAATTTATAATCTCGCACTACTGGTCGAATGACCTTGACATAAATACTTGACTTCATGGCCGTATTTAATTTTTAAATAGAACGCTATTAAATTCCTATTGAATTTTTTCTAATTAATTCCTTTAAAAAAAAAAAAATTATTCTTTATAATTAAATCCCTACCTTATAAATTAATAAATTATTTAATTTCGAATTTGGTTACAATAGTCACTGCAATGGCTGACAAAATCGAAAACCGAATTAGAGTGTTAGAGGTGGAACAAAATACTTTATTTCAACGCGTACAACGCCTATACGATGATGCTAAAAATATTGACAACCCGCAAAATCAGGCGAATTTCAATATCAGGATTAAAACGTTGGAAAAAACAATGGGGGAATTAAACTCAGTAGCTAAGGAAATAGGGGCGCTCAAACAGAAAATCAACCCATCTGAAAAAGTGAATTTACAAATTCTGAACACAGTAGATGAACTGTATTGTTATATCGTATACGAAGCGGATAAGTTAAAAATTGGTAGTAGTGCACATAAAGTTCCACAACAAAAAGAAAAGCTTCCCACATTGGAATTACCTTGGTTTTCAGGTGAAATAAATGAATGGCCAGTGTTTTATCATGCCTTTAAGGCAATTCATAATAACACGGGCCTGACTCAAACTGAAAAATTAAGATATCTGCTAGGTAAGGTGACCAAGAAAGCGCTCGCGCTTGTCTCTGGTTTTCAGCCCTCTGAGGAAAATTATATATTGATCTGGGAAACCTTAGTAGATAGGTTCCAGGATAAAAGGAATTTAGCATCGCAATACTTGAAACAAATTTTGAGTTTTAAGCCACTCTTGAATGAATCGGCTTCAGGGTTAGATGAATTCTTACAACAATTTTCTTCCTCATATGAGGCTCTTAAAGCTTTAGAAATAGAAAATCTCACTGATTTCATCATCTTTCATATCGCCTTATCTAAACTCGATCCCGAGACAGTCAGAGCTTTCGAGATGTCTGCTCGCACTCAAGCTATACCTACTTATGATCTTCTTCTTACTTTTGTAAAAGAACAAAATAAAATTCTTTCTAGGTATGGAAAAGTATTATCGCCCGCACATAAAACTAAAACTTCGCACTCATTTGTTGCCAGTAAAAGTAATATTAATATTCCGCTATGCAGAATTTGTTCACTAAATCAACACCAAGCTTATCACTGTAAAAGTTTTAAAGATCTTACACCCGAACAAAGATATAAATTAGCCAGGGAAAAGAATTTATGCATTAATTGCTTATCCCAGCATCATACTTCTCGCTTATGTAAGTCTAAGAACTCTTGCGCTATATGTGGTAAGCGACACCATTCAATTTTACACTTTTCGCTACCCGCACAAAATAGCAAATTACGCCCGCCCGAGAAGCCTGAGGTTGATAGCCCTAAGAATAAACCCCCGCCTGAGGTATCCGCAGCTTGTTGCGCCTCAGAGACTGAAAATAAGCCTTTTGAGGGCCCGAGTAAGGGCACTGTAATCTTATCTACCGCCACTATCAATGTATTTGATAGATGGGGAAATTCTCATTGAGTCAGAGCTCTCCTAGGTTCAGGAAGTCAATCTGATTTTATTACCCGCAAACTTTTTAAGAAACTGGGACTCTCTAAAACACGATTACATTCCTCCGTAAGTGGGTTAGGAACGGTTAAACAGAATTTGCCATTCTCTTCGCTTCTAACATTTTCCTCGCGATTCGATTCGAA